>APFE031019454.1:638-23106 GCA_000404065.3 Pinus taeda
ATGTATACATAAAGAATAGATTCATACAGAGTTGAAGAAGACATTCATACACATACAAGTAAACAATAGCAAAGAATACATTCATACACATACATCGGAATGCAACAAAGAATACATTCATACACATACATAGAAATGCAACAAAGAATGCATTCATACACATACAAGTAAACAATATCCATACACAAGAATACTCAAAGAGTACACACACAAAGCAAATAATAAAGGAATACATTCATACACATATCTAGAATACAAGTGAATAATACTCATACAAATACAACAAAGAATACATTCATACACATATCTAGAATACAAGTGAATAATACTCATACAAATACAACAAAGAATACATTCATACACATATCTAGAATACAAGTGAATAATACTCATACAAATACAACAAAGAATACATTCATACACATACAAGTAAACAATATCCATACACAAGAATACTCAAAGAATACACACATAGAGCAAATAATGAAGGAATACATTCATACACATGTTTAAAATACAAGTGAATAATACTCATACAAATACAACAAAGAATACATTCATACACATATCTAGAATACAAATGAATAATACTCATAGAAATACAACAAAGAATACATTCATACACATACAAGTAAACAATATCCATACACAAGAATACTCAAAGAATACACACACAGAACAAATAGTGAAGGAATACATTTATACACATATCTAGAATACAAGTGAATAATACTCATACAAATACAACAAAGAATACATTCATACACATACAAGTAAACAATATCCATACACAAGAATACTCAAAGAATACACACATAGAGCAAATAATGAAGGAATACATTCATACACATGTTTAGAATACAAGTGAATAATACTCATACAAATACAACAAAGAATACATTCATACACATATCTAGAATACAAATGAATAATATTCATACAAATACAACAAAGAATACATTCATACACATACAAGTAAACAATATCCATACACAAGAATACTCAAAGAATACACACACAGAACAAATAGTGAAGGACTAAATTTATACACATATCTAGAATACAAGTGAATAATACTCATACAAATACAACAAAGAATACATTCATACACATACAAGTAAACAATATCCATACACAAGAATACTCAAAGAATACACACATAGAGCAAATAATGAAGGAATACATTCATACACATGTTTAGAATACAAGTGAATAATACTCATACAAATACAACAAAGAATACATTCATACACATACAAGTAAACAATATCCATACACAAGAATACTCAAAGAATACACACATAGAGCAAATAATGAAGGAATACATTCATACACATGTTTAGAATACAAGTGAATAATACTCATACAAATACAACAAAGAATACATTCATACACATATCTAGAATACAAATGAATAATACTCATACAAATACAACAAAGAATACATTCATACACATACAAGTAAACAATATCCATACACAAGAATACTCAAAGAATACACACACAGAACAAATAATGAAGGAATACATTTATACACATATCTAGAATACAAGTGAATAATACTCATACAAATACAACAAAGAATACATTCATACACATACAAGTAAACAATATCCATACACAAGAATACTCAAAGAATACACACATAGAGCAAATAATGAAGGAATACATTCATACACATGTTTAGAATACAAGTGAATAATACTCATACAAATACAACAAAGAATACATTCATACACATATCTAGAATACAAATGAATAATACTCATACAAATACAACAAAGAATACATTCATACACATACAACTAAACAATATCCATACACAAGAATACTCAAAGAATACACACACAGAACAAATAATGAAGGAATACATTTATACACATATCTAGAATACAAGTGAATAATACTCATACAAATACAACAAAGAATACATTCATACACATACAAGTAAACAATATCCATACACAAGAATACTCAAAGAATACACACATAGAGCAAATAGAAGGAATACTGAAAAGCACTCAAGATAATACAAGCAACTCTTCAAGATAAATAACTATATATACATGCAAATAATGAAACCACCACTCTAACACTCAAGGCATACTCAAACAATAAGTTCATAGAACTGTATATACATGCAAACAATGAAACCACCACTCTAACACTCAAGGCATACTCAAACAATACACTCATAGACATACAAATAAACAATGGAAAGAATAGTCAAAAGCATACAAATTGAGACATTCATAAGCATAGAAAAATAAAGATTCCAAAGAAGTACATACAAGTAATGCAAACACTCTCATTTCATATATTCTGAAAATAATACATTCATATATACATACAAAATAAAGAATCCAAAGCATACATTATAACCCAAATAAATAAATATATAAGCCTTAAATAATATATTTATTATATATAAATAATAAAACCAATACACAAATATTTAGATATAGTAAATTTATACAAATAAATAATAAAAATATTTAAATATTTACAAACACAAACACTCTAAATAATATATTAATATTTAATTTAAATTTATAAAAATATCAATGTAAATATTAAATTATATAATATTATATTATATATATATAATAATATTATATATATTATAATAATATGAAGGAAGGAAAAAAAAAAATAAATTATAAGTAACAATAAAAACAAATGAAAGGAAATTCAAAATCTTAAAAAAAAAACAAAAAAATTATAGAAATTAAAAAATATAAATAAATTTAGGTTATAAATGTTATATAATTTATGTCAATAAGATTGGTTTTTCATTTGTGTGCATGTGTGGAAGTTGTTTAAAATATTGAAAAAATGTTAAGTAATTTATGTGAAATATAAGAGCGACTTTGGTATTTGTGTGTATGTGGGGAAGATATTTAAAACATTGAAAAAATGTTAAATGATATATGTGAATAAAAGTGATTTTGCCATTTGTGTGTATGTTGGGAGGATGTTTAAAACATGTATATAAAGTATTATTATAATAAAAATATGTGTTTGTGTTTGTGCATATTGGAGTTACTATAAACTAAAGATCATGAAAACCATACCATGAACACAAGGAACACAACTCAAAGGAGGGTTACCATTTAACCTTCCTAAGAGCCTTTTGGAGGGGTTGAATTCCCCTCCAACAACAAAAAATGGTCTACTCATTTTATTAATGATGGTTTGTATTCATGTACATTCTTTGCTGGGCCCATCTAAACAAAATATATATAATTTTTTCTAATTACAACATTACAAAACATAAAAATAGATAATGTCTTCCACCCACACACGAGAAACTTTGGTATTAATAAATTTTCTGCAACGCACAACATTGAAATGATATTGTTAGTATACAAACCTTTCCTAACAACTTGTAACATAATTAAATGTACAATTCATCAAAAAACAAAAAACATATTATCTATATATATAACCATAAACCTATAATACATGAAAAATATTAAGAAAAAACATGAATACAATATTAATAATATAAAGTGATACAAGTATGATATAATTTATAAATTTAACATAATAAAAATTAAATCAATCTAACTATTACATATTAAATGTAAATAAAAAAAGCTATATTTGGTAATTTTTAATTTCAATATAAGAATAACAATATTTTAATTACTATCAGTAAAAATTTCATTTAGTAAATATGAGAAAAATTTAATAATAATAAAAAAATGAAAAAAAAAAACATCTTTTTCGCAAAAATTAATAAAATAAATAGTGGTAAATATATTTCTGTCAGTAAATATTAGAAATTTAATTAAAAAAACACGTTGAAAGAGAAAACTTCTTGCTGTATAATTAACGCAACTACGCAATGTAATTAATAAAAAAAGGGAATAAAGAATCTTTAATTATACGAGAGTTGCGACGAGATGGTGGTTAAGTTGTATGATTGTTTTATTTCATCATGACATTCTGGGAGTGCGCATGCATGTTTTGTTTCATCTCGTAACCAGCCGTATGACAGCCGCTTGACTACTCGGAAACAATACAATACATTTAATTGGAAACTTCGATGAGGAAGCCACTCATCAAGGATGACAATGGATGAAGAAGCGACTCATGCTACCACTACGGTCAAAGAAATGACGGGTTAACTCTATTCAGAGTAATGACTTACCATGCGGGTTAAATATCATATTCTTTATGCACAGTAATGACAACCACATGAAATGTTTTCACAGGTATGGCCTCCATCTCTCATAGATTTCAACAAGTGGCCCAAGCACCCACCCTTTTATAGGTATAACGCCCTACGTACTATTTTATTCTACATTTCTGTTTGATCTCTCTCTAGACTCTATATATATAATATATAACCTATGTATTGCATTTTGATGTGCAGAGAGGTGACTGAGGAGTATGGAAGGCAAGTGTTGGGAGTGGTAGATAAGCTGCTGTCAGCCTTTTCAATAAATCTTGGGTTGGAAGAATCCACGGCGAGAAACGCTCTGGGAGGTGAGAATATGGAAATGGAGTTGAAGATAAACTATTACCCAGCGTGCCCTCGGGCCTCAACCAGATATGGCTCTGGGAGTGCTTCCTCATACGGACATGTCTGCTCTAACAGTGCTGAAGCCCAACGATGTGCCGAGGCTCCAGATATTGAGGAACAACGAGTGGGTGACTGCCAAGCACGTTCCTGACACGCTTATCATACACATCGGTGACCAACTACAGGTAACTAGTTTGCTTAAACTAATTTCAAATAACAGATGAAGAGTTAGTTTTTTAAAAATTGATACATTAAATTTTATATTTACTAGAAAGAATTATATTAAACCAGTGTGTGTTTTTTGGGCAGACTTTGAGCAACGGGAGGTACAAGAGCGTATTGCACAGGACGTTGGTGAGCAAGGATAAAGTGAGGATGTCGTGGCCGGTGTTTTGTAATCCTCCTCTTGATTTGGTGGTGGGGCCACTCAAACAGTTGATCGATGAAAACCACCCCCGGCTGTTCGATGCAATGACGTACAGAGAATTCAAGCAACGCAAGAAAACGAAGGCAAAGAAGTAGCCATCATCTTAGTACTCTTTAAAATGGACTTTGTTAGTGTTTGGTTTTGCCTTTAACTGCCTCTGTGTTTTCTCGCCTACAGCTCTTTGTTTCTTTTGGGTGTTTAGGTGTGCGTGAGGGTAGGGTCAGTACCCTCAGTTGACCGTCTTTTGGAATAAACGTGGATGTGGTTTTGTCCCCTTCCCTCAAAATACAAATGATTTTGAAAGGAGTTTTATTGGGAAGACAAAGGACGACTTGAGATGGAGAATGAACTTTATCTTTCGACCTAGTAATGTAATGTAATTTATTGAACTTTATCTTTCAATGTAAACACTTTGTTTGTGACATTAATAGAAAGGCAGAACAACTTATTCTTCCTGTTCATTAAATTTAATACCTGCATAATTAGTATGTGCTTCTTCTGGACACTTCCGAAATTTCCATCGGTAAATATTGGAGAAGACTTTTTTTTAATAGCTTTTTGAAATGATTGATTTAAGAGAAGAACAAGTTAATATAGCGAAAGAAGATAACAAGAAAAATAATCAGAAGACACAGGATTTTGATTACCTGCATGGAAAAAACATTGAATGTAGTACAAAGACTTCAAACCCAAGGGAGGAAAAACTAAGAACGAGAGTACAAAGTTTTCACAGGTATTTGGAATGCATCATACATTACATTATACTTTGTTTTCTATCTTTGTGGGTGTTGTTGGGTGGCTGTTTCTCTCTCTGCATTTTCTTGGGTGTTTCTGGCCATCTGAAAATGGCAGCGGCTTGATCAAGATCGGCTAATGACGCTGATGGGGTATGTATTAATAACAAGAACAATGGAAATAACAAGAAATAAATCAATATCAAAAATACAGTTGTCAGAATTTCTAGGTTCTCCTCTATTTGAAGCTGGACCTTCCTCGCCACAAAAACTAACTTGCCAAATAAAAACAAAACAAACTCCTGCTAATTTAAAGAACAAATGACAAGAAAAGTAGCAGAGAAGAAGAAAGTAGGAACAAGTGGGATTTCGACATCTTGTTATGTGGGCTTTCAACAGTTCTTAGACTTGGAAACACATCGATATATGAGGAATGAGGAATTTTTTCATCGATGAACAAGTGATGAGTATGGATGAACATCATTATATATAGCATTCTCAAAGAGGCATGAAAGCGAAGGATGATAAAGAGGGGTGACCTGACTTGACCTGACGTGAAAGTGGAAGGATGACAAAGAGGCCTGTGTAAAGGACGAAAGTTGTACACCTCTGATCTGGTGAATATATTGAAACAGAATTTGGTTTAATAAGAAAAACACATACATATCAAGTCCTCAACTTATATTACAATTGTTGCTTCTACCATCCATGGCAAACTCTTGGATCAGTCGATCAATTATGTAATGTATGATGCATATCTTGGCTGCCCTCGGCGCTAGCTAAGTGTTGGTTTCTAGGTTTCCGATGTGGCTAATTGGTACTGTATTGGGCACAGGGCTATGCTGAATTAATGAAAGATCAAGAAGTTATAGCATCACACCTAAGTGTCAGGTTAGGAGGCTGGGAGACTCCTCTCATGTGACACATGTGCGTAGTGTATTGGCCACGGGGCCATGCTCTTTATGGAGCGGGCAGCAACTATTGGACCTGAATTAATGAAAGATCAAAAAGTTATAACATCATACCTAAGTACCTAAGTGTCAGGTTAGGAGGCTGGGAGACTCCTCTGTCAGGTTAGGAGGCTGGGAGACTCCTCTCATGTGACACATGTGCCTCTCAGGTTATAACGCACGTACATGTTCATCATATTAATTATTTTTAAAATCAATTTAATTTTCTATCTTCTAATATTACTAATAATATTAGCAACATGTTCGCTGAAGGTTATAAATAAATCTCCATTTCTGGAACATAGACAAGCCTATAGACTTACCTTAATCTGGTAAATAAATTAAAATTCTGGAACATAGACAGGCCTATTGCGTTAATTAAAGTACAACTAACAGAGGAGACCCCTATTTGCCTATGGAGTTATTAAAAATGTAAGCAGCCTGGTTAGGAGCAGATGTGACTCTAGAAACTTCCAACGCAACACAACAATATACTTTTACATATGCAATGAAAAGTCATGCGACTCTATGTAGAATTTATAAAAAAGAAGGGTTGAGATGTGATTTAATTCGGACGGAAAACGTAACTTGTATTATGGTAATGTTAATGTACTGGGGCTAAGTAGAGGAAAATACCACACAATTTCCTGTAGTTATTGAAAATGTTAAGACCAGACTACTAACGCTGCATCAAAAGGAATTTCACCAGACCACAATTCATTGACAAATAACCAGTTATATCGGCTTTCAACACATCCATTAGGGACTTGGAAACTACACAATTTCACCAGACCACAATTCATTGACAAATAACCAGTTATATCAGCTTTCAACAAATCCATGAGGGACTTGGAAACTACACATCGATGAGCAGGTGATGAGTATCGATGCAGAACAGGTGATGGGTATCGTTGAACAGGTGATGAGCACGATGCAGAACAGAAAGTTCAGGGTATTAAATTCAAACTGTCCTGGCTTGAAGGAAGAAGTAAATAATTTGAACACCAAAAATTCTGGGGATGAGAGAGATGCACTCCGTGGATGGGTAGATTTTCTAAATCGAAATAGAAAAATATTCACAAACAAAAATATCAAGGAAGGATGACCACAGATGCTCTCGCTCTCGAGATATTTTAGCGGCCTTCTCCTCGATTATATCACCAAAAGCACCATGGTAGTGACGACAGTGGCAAAAAGCACCGAATAAACATAGTTTTTGAAAACAGCTATGGTGTGCGTTCAGTTTTGTACCTACTCTACATTAAATATCTTCGTTATAAACATTTATATATAAAATTTACTCTAGATTTATATCTTCATTACAGGTTAGCCCTCATCTCAGAATTATAAATTTTATACTAAATAAATTTGGTCCGTCTCAGCATTAGAAATAAACACAACAAGGCCATTCACAAAGCAAAGCATACTAACCTGCTTCTTAGGAAATTTTCATTTTCTACTGAAACTCTGCAAACTGATGGGCGCTGCAAAATCCTCATTCTCTGTCTGCTCCAAAAGCACCAGAAACGCTACTCCAGCTCATGTATACAAAATTTCGACTCATCAGAAAAAGAAACATAAAGAAGGAGGGTCTAGCAGAATAAATCTAAAAATAATTCAAAAAAATATTGGAGTACTAACTCACTCACTCTGCTCTGGATGCATTCCATTATTTGTTGATCAAGTTGGCCCTTCAACCACCCGTGCATATTCTTCTCTGCATGGACTTTCTCTCTCAATTAACTAACAGACGCACAAAACAAACAAACATTTACACAAGACACAACCACAGGACATTGATGCATACAACAGAGAACAGAACATAACAGAACAGAGAACAGAACAAAACATTTATGGAGCGCTCCATAAGACAAACACAGTGGTTGAGAGAGAAAGAACACCCATGATGATTAACCTGTAGATTGAACAGAGAAAACGATTTGTGAGGTTACATAAAAATAGCCTTTCCCTTTCCCTGGTTAACCAAACAGTCTAGAGATACACAAACAAATTAAAAGGAACAGAAAAATTACTAGTAATCCATTCGAAGGTGAAATCCATTCGAGCTCACCCTTTTCGCACTGTATTGCAAAAATTACCATCACTTCCTCTTCCTATGTGAATTTCCTCCTCATCACAATCACCACCGATCCCTCTCATTCTTCCTTCATTCATTAGGCCGCGCGCATTCCTGAGTTTTATGCTTGGGTTTTTGGACCGTTTAACCAATCTTTTAATTACTACTCATTAAACCAATCTTTTAATTACCCATCTTTTAACTCAGTATTATTATTTTATAATTTATGATTGATATTGTTGTAGCTTGCTGCGTTGTTTTTCAGTTTTCTGTTTTTATCTTTCCGGTATTCTATGTTGTTGTAATTCTTTTTTTCCTGTTTCGGCAAACCCTTATACGGATTGCGGCAGATTCCCTTCCCAAACTCACTTCGGATTGTGGCAGATTCCCTTCCCAAACTCACTTACGTCGCTGTTTTGGCCCACTTCTTGGTCTCTTTTTACGGAAATGGACGTTGACCGTTTCATCGGAATTGCTTATGGATGGTCGGAAAACTTTATCATTATCATGCCGTATAAATAGTCGTTAACCTTTTCATCGGAATTGCTTATGGATGGTCGGAATCCGCAGTGTGTCATTGTCTCCAGGCCGTTTAGTGGAAAACTCAACATAGGGAATTCAATTCAACCTAAGGAGCTACAGCGTCCCGCGTGTCCTACCACCTGTAAAGAAATAACCGCATAGCTAAATGTTTAACACAGTGTAATTTTGGGTAAAAAAATAATATATATCATACTGGATGGATTGAGTTGTTGGCTTCGCACTCGCTCATGTGATTTAAACCAATTTACATGTAAGTATTGGAATTTTTTTATTTAAAACGTAAAGTATTATTTATAAATTTAATTATTAGATAATGTTAATAATTATTTTATTTAGTATTATCAAAATAAAAAAATCGAATATTAAATTTTTATAATTTTTTAGAAAGTTATTAACGTCAATGTGTTTAATGTTAGATTTTTTAATTGAGTTTTTTAACAAAATTCATTTTTTTTAATGTTCATTATAATTAAAAACAAAAAAAGATATTTATTTAGTTAGTCGGTGATTTTAATTAAATGTATTATTACTACTCAAAAGATGCGTAATAATATATCATATTAAATGTTTTAATGTTCATGTGAAATAATATAACTTTATATCAAACTTGAAAAATGATAAACGTAATTAAAAGTAAAAAATAATAGTACTAAGCTCACAAACACATTATGTGTATTTAGTTGACACGTACTTTTTAGAATAAAATAAAATATTTTTTAAATAAAAAAATGCTAACTATAATTAAAAATAAAAGTGAATATATCTATTTGGTTAATTATAATAAAAAAAAATATTAATAATCTTATTCTCACTATTGTAGCTCCATTTATTATTGACATTACAGCCCAAAAATGTGATAAACATATTTCATTGAGTGTGGAAGATATACAATTATTATACTTCACAAAGATATTTGAATATAAGATTTAGGTAAATTATTTAAATGTATAAAGAAAATAAATAATTGAAATAAAGAAAAAACTAGTTATTTCTTAATAAGAATAATAAAAAGAAGAGACATATGCAATTTGTTCAATTCTTAATATAAAATTAATGTGGCATTTAAAAACAATTAATAATAAATAATAAATTGAGTTTTAAATCAAATATATTAGTAAAAAAATGATTAAAACATTTTAATTAGTCTTACTATTGTACATGTTCCCTCCTTTGGAGTATATTGTACATGTTCAATCATTTGAAATGTAGTAAAAATTTGTTGGAATTGTGAGTTTAAGTTGTGCACTCTACATAATCCAAGTGCTCAACTAGATTTTCAAGGCATTGATGCAATTTAAGCAATGAGAAAATGTACACTACCTTCTAAAAGAAATTAGATTAACACATAAGGGATTATAATTCGTCTCCAGAGTTGATAGATTTTGGGTTAAAAATTAATCTATACTAGTGAATATTGAAACTATTTTATCATAGAGAATACTCTTTCCTATATTTCCCCATTATCTTATATATTATTATATATTATTATATTATATACACAAATTTCTACATTTAAGTTTAAGAATATAATTCTCTTCAATTAAAGGAAAATTCAGTTTTACATCTTTCATAGTTTTTCAACAAATAATAATAATAGCTTAATTTTAAAGTCATAGCCAAGTTTGGAACCAAAATTGTTGTATGAGATGCTAGTTTATGGAAAAGCCCTTTATATTTGAATATTTATCTGTTTAAGAAATTTCTACATTTAAGTTTAAGAATATAACTCTCTTCAATTAAAGGAAAATTCAGTTTTACATCTTTCATAGTTTTTCAACAAATAATAATATTAATAGTTTAATTTTAAAGTCATAGCCAAGTTTGGAACCAAAATTGTTGTATGAGATGCTAGTTTATGGAAAAGCCCTTTATATTTGAATATTTATTTGTTTAAGAAAAAACACAGGTTCTTAAGAACTATTAGTTATTTTTTTATTCTCTATAAAAGTGTAATATACTTTATATATCTTATTAGATTTATGATTATAATATAATAAACAAATATTATATAACAATAGGCATATGACAATTATTATATAATGTAGTCATTAATATGTTTTAATGATTAGCTATAGAACAATTATCACATGATATTTATTTATTGCATTATGATAATATATCTAACAATATATGGTAGGCATACTATAGAAATTTTCCTCAAATTTGGGAAGATTGCATGAAATTCTTGAGATTTTTTAAAATTGATAGGAAGAATGAGTCCTTTTGTAATTTTTTCTCAATTAAAATGTGTTTATTATGATAGACATGCCTCATATTAAGATTCTATCCTCAAATTTGAAGGGTTTCCTAGATTTTCGAAAGTTTATCCACATAAAATGTGTTTAAGGAGGTTTTTCAAAATTGGTTTCTGAGAAGGATATTTAAAATAGATTTGGTGTCACCCCTTATTGTTAAATTTGGAGAGGGTTCCTAGATTCCACATCAAATTTGAGGAAATTTTCATTATAGTAACCTATTTTGATTTGAGGAGGTTTCTCAAAATTGATTGTATACAACCTCCTTTAGTTTGAGAAGGTTATTGTTAAGAAATTTAGCTACTTAAATTCCATTATATTTAATTGTTAATTTATGGTCATAAACTTTTAAACACCAACATTGTATGTGTGGATCTAGTACATAAATTATTCTCAAGCTATAAAATAACTTTTACAATCTAATGCTCCAAGGCATGCATTGGCAATAAAATGAACTATCAGACTGAAAATTAAAGGGATACAAAGATTTGTTGGATCAATGAGCTTATGTTTTCAAGACAACTTTGTGGAATCCAATCATATTCCATTGTTTGTCATAGAATGATTCTATGATTAATTAAGAAGCACTTTCATTCTTCAACCTTCAATTCCTAAATTTTGTAGGGGGGAATCCACACTTTACACTTAAAAGATAAAATTCAATCAGGAAGAAAGTAAAATGCTACACGCTTGCATGATCACTAGGATTGCATTTACAAAACAATTTTATGATCTCTGATCACAATACTTTGTTTTGCATAAGTGTCAAATAGTTTTGTAATTCCTTAAAAAGCACTTTTGTTCATAAACCTTCAGTGCCTAACCTCTATAGGGAATCCACACTTTTGCAATGAATAACGTATGAAAGTTCAAGAACTAGAATTACAAAGAATCAAAATATTAATCTACAGATAAATAGAAATACAAATTATCTAATTAGATCATCTAACTAAGAAATAAATGAATTCACAACACAAACTAGGTAGGGAGCCTTACCTACTGACTTGCACTACAAAAGAAAACTATAGTTGATATGAAATTGCGGAATTAGATCGCTACCTAACACTTGGCAAGTTTTAAATGGGCCTTTCAAAACAATAATTTAATACATTTGAACAAGTTATCCAAAAAGGACATGACACACATAATAATACAATGTCAAATAGAAAGACACCGAGACCCCCCTTGGGCTACCTCTCTGGGCCCTACTCTAAAAGGCTAGGCTGCTCGTATTTCAATGAATACGAAGAGGTACATCAAAATTGTTGATACAATTGCAACTATTTCCACAGTATGGAAATTCTCTCCTTTATCGAACTCTCACAATCTCACTTGACATTCTACAAAGGACTTTTCATTTATAGTAAAAGCATAGAGTCTCTAACAATAACTCTAACCTCTACTAAAATCGAGAATTCAAGTTTCATCAATATATTAATTATTTACCTCATCTCCACTTGTCTAAGTGAGACACAATTCAAGTACAAAATTCTACAAACTTCATTGTTGCTACTAACAAACAAGTACTGTCGTGTAATTTGGAACGTGTCAAAACCCCCGTTTCGGCTCTTCAAGTTTCCAAATCAGCTTTCAAATGCTTCTAGAGAGCCAAAAACTAACTTGAAAACTTCTTGTGTTTGAAATGGTTTCGAACTGCTTCTTTACATATAGTTTCACCGAGCTGAACTATACACATAGGCACTATTGGTGACCGTCAGAAAGGAGGCCTCTATCTCAGCTTTCCAATGCCCGTCTCCATTTGCAAAAATGCCCAAGGATGACCAAGATATGCTCAAATGAACATTACAGGCACCAATATGAATTTGTTCTGGAGCTCACTATTCAACTCCCCCTCTGCAGTGGTGCAATGGTAATCCTTTTATAATTCCTTGGCCAGGTTCCAGATTCGAACCTGCCGAGCTATACATGGCAAGTTGTTTTAATTAGGCGGACAAACCTATACTTGGTGCAATAACAAAATTACACTTAGCGCTATATTTATAACAACTACTAACTTTGGCGAATTTCATTTTAGTATGGTCTAACCATATAATGCATATGGTTTACAAAAATTGGACCGAATACAATATCCTCCGCGCATTGATGTAATGTATTATCCTAAGGTTTATTCTTGATTCATATAGATTGGATTGGTGACTTTTGTTACACTGATAATCCAAATTTTTATCATATAACTTGGTGAAATACTATATCATAACTCAGCTCTGATCGATGTGGCAGTCAAGTGTTATGGAAACCCACGCCCATGTGAACTGCTTTCAGCGGTAACCCCGTGCCACATAGTTGTACCTCGTTTTCCATGTGAACTGGTTATTGGACCTACTCCTTACCTGTTCTTGATGATTCGATGGCATATCCCATAGCAATGTTGACTCAGTACTCCATGTTCACAACTTCCGATGGTCATGGCAACAACTTGACGATTTTTTTTTTAATTGTGCCCGCATCTTCATGTCATGTGACACATCTCCGCATTGAATAACACTTGTTGTAACCACATACCCAACAGTCTATAGAACCATAGATCCATGGAATATAACCCTGGTGGTCTCAACCTACTCCTACATGTTGAATGGACCACATATTGTGCGCTCTCATCCTTGTCGTGTTGTATCACCGGGAAACATGGTTGCCACCTCTGCATTGTATAAAAGCCATAGTTTTTGTTTTAATATGTATTTTCCATTAGACTTTAACATATATGTTTGAAATATGGTTTAACACCATATCTTCGGCACTTTGTTGGCAAGTTGACTCACATCCTCCAACGGTCATGGCCATTAACTCTGCCACTGTGTGACTGGACCTTCGTTCCATGTGACTAGACTGAGATCCACCATGTATGAACCTGTTTATACTTTGTTATAATTCTTCACCACAATTTATAACTTTTTTCCATATGTTTTGATTTACTCCGCCATATTGCGTATTTTCCATAGGTTCATTACATACCATAGATTCATTACATACTCTACCACCATGGTTTGATAACATAATTCTTTGTGCCCATCTTCCATATAGTTATATGATTTGTAAAACATATCTATCCCTTGCACCCACCATGGTTTTTACACATAGTTTGAACCTTAGGCATGTTTTAACATTAAAAAAAATGTGCACCTTTATTTTCATATATGGTATGTCATATGGTTTAGAAACCATAGGTTTGCAACTGCGCCATAAAATTATTAATGCACACATGACTTATAATATGAATCTTTAACCGACCAAAACCCAAAATCTCACCATTCACCTGGATATATGCACTAAAGATAAACTTTGACCTGCAGACTTGACCATTTCCATGTGTCGAACTGCGTGAATGCCACATGGTCAGCAAGGCCCCTTTTGACCTGTTCACCATAAACTTCAATGACCATTTTCTCCCTCATACAAAGGCCAATTGTGAATCCGGAGATACCACCAGAATCAACGCGTTGAGCTCTTCGAATTGGCACTAATTTCGTGAGCAACTGGGATGTTAAAACTCTACACATGTCAAGAAAATTTTTCTACCCAGGTCCATCTTGGACTTCAAACATATAGCAAACTTCGACTTGACTTAACAAGATCCATTCTAGATCAATAGTCTAATTACTTCTATGAAATAAAACTTAGAATAACATCATTTATATTAAAAGAGGAATACACAAGTCCACATTACAATTTTAAAGATAATCTGCATATACTTAGCATGGATCCACATATGCCTTGTCATCGAACTGCAATATACACCAACATATGGCCTTCATATTGGACCATTTGAACAATTTTTCAATACATAATTTGATTTCTTTCTTGACCAATCTTGTAATATTATAAACATTGACCTTTGACCTTTACTTATTATAGATGTTATATAGCATAGGGAGGGTGTATTGAACCATGAATACCTCCTGAGTACATAAATACTTCTTAATTGTTTACATCCCAAAAGTAGAGTAGGATGTAATGCCATTGGAAAATATAACCTTCACTAATGTGGGTAATTTCTTGTATTTTGGCAAAAGACATTTTTATGAAATTGCATGCATGAAAATATCCGTGCCATTTTCCAAAACCTTGAAATTGATTAATTATGCAATTGTGCTTGTGTTGTATGCAGTTCCACCATGCATTTGACTAGAGCATTAATCGTAAGTCAATGCCTTTCTTGTTTAAACTAGGTGTTGTAGCGGCTAAAACCACCCTCCAAAATTTTTCCTTAGCCTGTTTTGGAGCCTCCATACCAACCTTACACAGCACTTTGTCTTGCTTCGTCAAGTACTCAAGCTTTAGTGTTTTCCTTGCATAAAGGCAACCTGTCGATCACAGTTGATCCATTCTCCTCACAGGCTACTCACCTGGACTTGGTCCAGCTACAGGTTGAGTAGCTTCCCCTTGAAAATTACGCATTTCTTGAGGGAAACGATTCTTCCCTTTAGGAATTACACAATCCTCTCTGACAGCCTATTGGGCTCCAATATTGTGCAATCCTGCCAGCCAACCCTCCCAGCAGGATTTGCACAAATTTTCCTAGTAGTAGGCTTTTTAGCCCAGGATTTGCACAAATCTGGGTAACAGTCAGTTGCTCTGCCCAGAAATTGCGCAAATCTCCTAGGTAGCCAGCCTAGCTCCCAGCCATAAATGTGCATTTTTCTCCAGCATTCAAGTAGTCTCTTGCATGTGCAACTAAGTTGACTGGTTCCCTCCGAGACCGAGCAAAAGAAACTTGCATGCATGGGCTGCTTCTTCCAAGGCAGCATGCAAAGGCATCCCTTGTTTCAGGGATCTATGTTTAATAGTTGGAGGTTACATGCAAGGATAAATTCCGAAACCTCCCACCAAGTGTCTCTTCCCCTAGATTCGTGGCATACGCGTCACAACCTCGATGTTATCCAAAATCATCAACCAGACGTTGCAGAGCTCATTCATCACATCAACCTTGTATCTTTGACATCCCACATCATATCTAGGAGCAGTCGGCACATTCAACTTAGTTTCTTTGGGGTAAGCCCACTTCCCATGCCTTGTGCTACATTTCTATCGCTTTTTGTGTTTTCTCTTGTGGGAGTACTCTTTGCTTGATTTCTTTGAGCACTTGCTATTGTTTACATGTATACTAGCTTGTCCTATCTCTATTTTAGTTTTTGTTGCTATCTCACTGTTGTCACATGCATGAAACTATTTTGCACGGACGTTCGCCTAATCGGCAAACTACCTCACCCGCATGCATGTTAATCTATTTGTTGAATCTTTCATTCATGTTTTGTCAATCACTTTTACTATCACTTAGTGTCACTATGAATTCATTGACTTACTTTCTTTTAGTTTCCCATTGGTGAGTTGGGCCAACCTTGGCCCAGGCTCTGCCTTCATCGAGGCTGCATTGCACAATTTGGGAAAGGAAGGCTCACCTTCCTCTCCAGATTTGCACATTCCTGCCCAACATTGGCCTCTAGGACTGTTTTGTGCATTTCTAGAGGACAACGGCTACTTGGCCCAAGAAATTGCGCAAAACGGTTCCTGGGGCAGCAGTCCTTCCTAGCTGGGATTGCCCAGCAGTCAGTAGCTAGATTGGACTATGCATTGTGAAGTTCCAAAAGTCAGTTAGTCTCCCAACAACCCGAATGGTGCCTTGTGCAGTCTTGGCAGTCAGTCGCCCGACCTCCTGGTCAAAACTATGCAACCTCCATGATCATTCACCCAGGTATGATACAAGTCAGTTCTCATGTTCATTTTGGTTTTCAATTGACAGATTTCTTGCCATGAGTGTTTCCATGTCTCCAAGTATTGGAAGTGTTCATCTGCCTCTCAGCAGTACAGGTAGAATGGTTTCCAGGAGAGCAAAGATGAAGACACCATTTAGAGCACGCCTGGGGATGCAGTCGATCAAGTGTCCATGGACTTGCCTACCCACGAAGACATCAAGTTGTTTGTAGAAAATGACATCAATATATGACAACAACAACATCACAACAAGTAGCATCATGAATGGCAGCTGAAGACAAATACCAAATGCAATGAATGCAAGAGGAGGGTTGTTGACAACATAAACATGGAACAAGGTTGCAAATTCAAGCATGTCCATTGATGTTGAAAGCAACTATGGGTACTCCAGCTATGAAGTGGTGGTACGACATGAAGATTGAATGAAGGCAAAAGATGGAACAAAGAAGGAGTTGCATGTGCTAAAGAAGCAACTCAGGAAGAACATGAAGTTGCATAGACAGACAAATGAGCTGTAGTAGGAACAAGAAAAATAGTGGTCGAAACATGCACTCATCGATGAAATTGCACCCATACAAGTTAAGGATCCATCCTAGTAGCTGACACAGAGTAGACACGGTGAGCAATGTTTTTGATCGCATGCAAGGGATTTGGCAGCATGCATGTCATTGAGTGCGCGCATGCAATCCAACCCATTCAACACACTCACCAAGGTGAAGACAAGAAGCAAGTCCAACTGGAGCTGAACATGTACTTTGGCAAGTTGATGCGCATGACAACTAGCACACACTTGAAGATGAGCAAGGACACCATGCATCAATGTGTTACTAGTTCATCCACACCCAAGAAGACCATGCACATGTTAGCAAATGAGTTGGATATAGGGGTTGAACCAATGCACCAGTTGCAACAGAGGCAAGAGTTTGCTTCAACAAGATGTCACCATGACGTGCATGCACACCATCACAGACATCCAAACTTTGCATCAACTCACCACCTTCACCATCACAAGCATGTCAAAGATTGGTCTCATCATAGCGGACCAAGCGTCAGTGATGTCTTGCAAGGCTTGCTCAAGCCATGTTGCCTCACATGAGTACATGTGCATTGTAATGTTGAGTCATGTCAAGTGTAAGTCAAGTGTCAATGGTTGGATGTAACAGTAATAGAGTAGGTGAAGAGTCATGAGGGTAGTTGAATTCTCACAAAGGGTAATGTCAAGGGTCACCCCACCTGTTTCTATAAATAATCCCTCATAACTCATTGTAAGGGCTTTTGGTCAGCGATGCTTCTACTAAGATTGTTTTGAAGAAAGCTTGGATAGTATTGTAACGCGCCTTGGTTTCTCCACTTCACGAAGCTAGTACATATCTTTGGAGGAGTAGGCAGATGTGGCTGTAATGTTCCACTATTGGGGCTAGCAGGTTTACATGGATGTATTGTATGATTGTGACTTACACTTCTTTACATAGTAAGAGTCAACACATTTTCATTCATATGTTTTTATTAGTTGGACTTCTTTGGTTGCTTTAATGACATGTGTTGTTTAACTTATGTACTTGTGTATGAACTTATTCACATGCAATTATATGAATCTTGTTGTTAATGTGTTGCATATGTTGTTAATGTTGTCAGTGTCCGTTTCGACTACTCTACTGGACATAAGGCAAACCTTTCACTTGAACCTTGCTATAACAACCATCACACTCGTCTTGGACTAATCAGTGAGTGTTGTACGTGTTATCCTACCTTGTATGATGTGACTACTGCATCCAAGTGGACTGCTCCACCGGAATTTGTGCATGTCCTTTGTGTTGTGTGTTCCTAGCCAAGTTGGGACTGATCCCTTTAACCCTAGAACTCACCTTCACCTCCTTCCCCCTTTGAAGTGTTGGAACCTCTCATACACCTTCCTTGACTCACTGCATCAGTCACACCCTTGCTTTGGACAGAGTTATTCTACTTGCCTCTGTGCAACACTGCAGTTAATGCATTACCTTACAACCCACTGCTGGGACTCCTACACCAAATGGTCTAAGGTCTAATTGGGACTTCTTACCGGGGATATCCCCTTGACATGTTGGCGAGTCCGCACTGTCAACATTTTTGGCGCTAGAGGGAGGGGTTGATGACAAGCAGTGTCCTCTCATCCTGTTTTGAACCTTTGCATGTCTTTCGTGGAGTCTTGCACTCTTCTTCCCCTGAGGTGTTTTTTGAATCGTGAAGATGTGTCCATCTCGGGGAAGATTTTTGATCTCTTGTCCACTCATACATATGATGGTGAAGATGAAGATGCTTGGCCTAAGCACTTATATAACTTTCTTTTCATGATTTATGAGGAAGATGATTTTTCTGACGAGTTGGCCAATTTGATGCTTGCATACACACTTCACGAATCTCCATTTCGTTGGGTGCTCAGCCTACCGGCTAACATCGTGCAATCATTTGAGGACTTCTGTGATCTTATTGAAGACACATTTGATCATTTTGATCCAGACCATCTTGACCAGAAACTGTTACAACAATGGAGGGCATTACATGAATCTGTTATTGATTTTTGGCAGCACTTCCGTGACTTGTAGTTTCAAGCTTCGAAGAGCTAGATCAAATCTTCTTATCTTTAGGACCAATTTGATTATTGCCTTAAGGAACCTACCCATCCCAAGAGGAAGCTTGATATCAATCCTCGCTCAACCTTCTTCATTGATGGAACTGCGCAATCTCATGTGGGAGCGGGCACTATCTAAACTAACAGTCTGCCTCCCTCTCATTCAGCAGCTCCACCACTACCCAGTGATGTTGAGGATCATTCTCACACACGTTTTCATCCTTCACACTCTCTCAACATCACTCCACTTGATTTTCATGTAGATTTGGTTGTGAGTCCTTCGAGTTCTCATATGCATTCTTTTCTTCAATCTACATCTTCAAACTCAGGTGTTCCTCTAGATGATGTTGTCTTGTGTTTGTCCATTCCGAACTCTTTGCTTGTTGTGAACAAGGAACAATCCACTGACGGAGTTTGTGTTGCACAACCAACATGCGTTGTCATTCATGAAGAGTATGAATGGTAGCTTGAACCTCAACACTTGACGAAGGATGACTACCTTCTGCCCGAGTCCCCTCCGTTCTTTCCTAACCTCTTTGGTAAACCCACCATCCATGATTTTTCATGTGTATCTTCATCCACAGATGCACCCATTATTGATCACTCGCAAGAATCACTAGATGTTAGTCCATCATTCGACAACGGAGAGGATAAATTACTCATTGAAAATCCACTTGATCCTTCATCTGTCTTTTCCAGAAACATGGAGGATGAGTTTGTTTGCTTTTCATCTACCCCTTTTTGTGATTCATCCAACCATGAGGATGCCGACCAACAACCTGAATTTTTTGATCTTGATTTCCGTGATCCCTTCACCTCATCATCCGATCACAATGTTAATTCACTCATTGTTAATCCATCTAAGCCACTGGTCTATGAAGATCCATCTATCAACGAAGTCGAAACCCCAGAGGTCGTCAAGGCACTTCAGCCCGAGCTGATGGTTATGTCAAGCCCTCTCTATCATGAGGTTGGTTTCGCTTCCGATCAGGTAACTGTCCAAACACTCAAGGCTCCTCAGCACTCATCTATATGCACTCGAAATTAATCCAACACTCATATTTTACTTCCTCCACTCGAACTACACGATCCCATTGGTCATGCATTGGAGGTGTCTTACATTGCAAGCACTCATGCGCGATGCAAGTTATCTTTGTTTCTTTCGTTCGCTTGCATGTCATAGTCAAGAGTGTGCTTATGCTTCAAAGTTGCATGTAGTGTCACATAGCACCATGATAAGTCTGCGGACTACCCTTCATGCACATGCACTCACTTATGTCTCGTGGACACTTTGAATCACGAAGTGTGGTTGTCTTCATTGTTATATCTTTCTTGCTTTTTGGTTCGCGCAACTGGGTTGCTCGCAGACCAAGCCTTCACCAACATGGGTCTACCAATGCATCAGTGGCTGCATTGGAAGTATCACTTCATGTGATCAGGCCCATGTACGTTAGTGTAGGAGTAGGAGTAGTGTTTGCTTTCAGTTGTTTGCTTGAATGCTTTTCTTCTTACGTGCTTTATTTGTTTGTTTGTTTGTTTGCTTGTTTGTTTACTTTATTCGCTTTCATTTTTGCTTCTGATCTTGGTTTTATTTATTGATTGTTAGTTCGTTTGCTTGTTTCATTCATAGGTTAGTCTTGCATGAAACCATGTATGACTCTTGAAGCAAGTTGGGTAAAGTACAAGAAGGCTTATACAACTATCACTACTTAGTTATCTGTCATCTTGCCTCTATATGATTAGCTTGTTACTTTTAGTCCATGATACGTTGAAGGAAAATATGTATTGTTTGAAGTAAACCTTGGTGTAAACACAACACTTGCACGATAAGTATTGTCACCTTCTCTTATCGATTGTTTCTGGGTTAACCCTTGTCACCTCAGTCAAGTAGAGTAAGGTAAGGGGGAAAACCTTAACACAAACGCCCGAGATACAATAAATTACTTCTTTGCTGGAAAAACCTCTTCTTCTCTCAATAAGTCGGGATCCCTCTTCCACCTCTGAAATGAATGAGTGTTATGCATAGTGAAAATGAAAAAAAATTGAAGTAAAAAAAAAAAAAAAATGAAAAATGAATAAGGCGAAAGAAGAGAAAGGCTTCCGGCATAGGGAGGTGATGCAAGTAACTCTACCAGGGTACTGACTAGGCTCTTTGGTAGTGGAGCCATTCTTGTGTTCCTATGTGACTCCACCAAGGTACTGTCTAGGCTTGTTGGTAGTGGAGCAACACCAAAGATGAAACTAAGACTCCAACGACTATACTACTTGTGCACCTATATACCCCTCAACCCTAATCGAAACAACTATGTTTCCTTAGCTTGGAATGTGTGTCAATCGACCAAGAGTCTAGAAGATGCTGCATCTTACAATCAAACTAGTGTGAAGCCAAGATGAGTTGAGAGCTGAACAATACTTCCGAAGGTGTTAGACTTGCTTTTCAGGAACAAGGTCCATTTAGAGAGTTGTAGTTCTATCATTGTGTCACCAAGTGTTTTAGCGGCTACAACCACCCTCCAAAATTTTGCCTTAGCCTATTTTGGAGCCTCCCTACCAACCTTACACAACACTTTGTCGTGCTTCATCAAGTACTCAAGCTTTAGTTTTTTGCTCGCA
>APFE031019460.1:0-33016 GCA_000404065.3 Pinus taeda
GGGTGAACTCCTTATTAAACTTGTGTTTATGTGTGTGTTGTCTATTATGTTCTTTAACTGCTTCATTGCTTATGTATTTCGCAATCTTATCGATCCATTGCACAAAGTAACATAGGCATATCCATGCACATGAGTTTGTAATACCTTAATAATTGTCTAAGATCATATATTAGATCATGATCCAAATTGTTTCTCTCTTAGATCTATTATTGGTTAAGGTCGGATGTTAAGGGAGGGTATGTTCCGGTCTTGTTTCTTGTGGTACTGTGAGAGGATCAATCTCTTCTTTGTGAATTTTGTCGGATTTTTAACATTCAGACTTTGCACTTGTGCTAGCCTTCCTGGATCAGTATAGTCCTTGTCTTGATCTATTTTGAAGGATCTCTCTAAGAAAGGAGTTGGTTGGGTTTTCCCCTGTTCCTAAAACTAATTTCTGGTGTCTCTTATTGTGCATCGTGATCTCTACTTTCTCCTTACTACTGTTGTTTAATTTTTGAAGTATAATTATTTGTTGATGGAAGAATAAATTTATAGGAGTACTGCTAACCTCACAATAATTATTTGAAGTTCAGAAAACAAGAAAATTAATGCTGATACTGTACTGTACTTGGTTTCTAACAAAAAGAACTTCATCAATGCATTGGCTACTTGTTTGTCCTGTGGAGATCCATTGTATCTTCGCGGTTTCTATCTGTTGAGAAATCAATACGCTTGTAGATTAAAGTAGATTTCTCTTACTTGATAATTAGTTGCAAATATTTGTTGGCTTCTTTATTAAATTTCATGTTAGCTTCTTCATCAAGAAATTACCAAAAGTTCAAAACTTGAAGATCACAGGAGACAAGAACACAAAGATATAGGCTCCAAGAAGGCAAAAACCCCCAAAGGGGAAAGACCCAAGAAAATCCTGTTGTTATAGAATCAGATCAAAGCGAGATATCAAAGACCCAAGACCATGACCAAGACAGCCACAAAGACTCAAGTCAGCCCTCCAACTTCTCCTATGTTCTGTCAATCAATCTACCACATTATAGAGATATTGATGTCATTGATTGCTTGCTTCATTACAATACTGATACCACAGGAGTTTACATCAATTGGAACTGGCATTTTTCTTTACAGAATTTGCATCATATCCAGGACTTGATATTAGAATAATACTATTTAGTGTTTAATGCTCATTCTTACTAGCTGTTGCTATTTTTATCTTTTTAGCAGTTTCATTAGATGAAACTGATTGTTTCTATTTCCTAATAGAAACTTGATGTTTCTATTACTGAAAATATCTTTGTATTATTATTGAGCTTCTTTTTGCTCATCAATTCATTCATTTGGAAATCCATATGCGTGTTTCGCACTGTTTTATGGTTTCAGAGCACAGGCATCTTTCGAAATAATTTTTCATTGTCTGAAAAATTTTGTGGCTCATTTCGGAATTGCTCTTGGAATCTGAATTTTTTTTGGACGTTGTTGTTTAATTTGCACTTGCACGTTTTTTTATTCCGACTACTCTGAGGGTTTTCTTTATACAGTGGATAGCCGCCGTTTCCATATGCGTCAACGTCCTCGGGTTCTCTGTGGTATCGTTCTACTCTTCGCATTCTTCACGGCATCTTGTTGAATTGCCATTGTATTCACTTCTTTGTATTAGTTCCAGAAAACGCGAGCATATGGGGGCAAGGCAGATCTAGCGTATATATATATATATGTGTACTGTGCCTCGATTTTTTTCCTGTGAAACCGCTCATTTCTTTTCGTTGCACCAAGATCCAGCGGGTCGTTGCACCAAATCCAGCGGGTTGATTTTTTTTTGTTGCACCAAATCTACGAGTTCTGTGACGTTTGATTCTTGATCCCCGTTGACTTTCTCGCAGGAAAGGCTGTTGGGTGTCTTGTACACGGAGGGGTGCAACAGCGGGGTCGGTTTGTTATCAGCAATTTTTTTTTTTTTTTGTGGGACTTGGTCATTTCTGTGTTTCGTGGTGTGCACTTTGGGGCGTCTCTCTCTTTAGTGGCCTTGCACCATCAATGTATTTGTGGTCTGCGGTTTTCTCCAGCATTGAGTGTCGGCCTGTGACAATCAACAATTTTTTTTTTTTACGTAACAGCCAACCAATTTTGTTTTTTTTAAGTAACAGTCGGCCTCTTCAGTTGTCGATTCAACATTTTTTGGTCATCCCGATGTTAACACAGCACTGTACGTGTTAAGCAAGTTTTCTGATCCTTTGGTTATTTCGGTATATTTCAAATTCAAACGAAATCGAAAGACTAATTTTGGTGACTTGTCTTTCGACCAAGTTATCAGAAGTTTTCTAGGTACATCGTTTTCCGTACCTCAATTTTTGAGTCAGTAGATTTGAAATTTGTTTCTAGCACCTGTCCAAATTTTGTCCGGATTAGTCGGCATCTGCATTGAAATCCGTGCTAGACTCCTTTGCTGTTTTTCGTGTCTTGAGAAACGTGCAGATGGCTTCGCTAACCAATCTGATGTTGGAAGGCAGTCAACGCTTTAATGGCACCAATTATAACATCTGGAAACAGAGAATGTTGACCATTTTTGAATATAGGCGTCTTGACCAGCTTGTTTTGGCCAAAGAGCTCCGTCCTGGTACAGCTGGTACTTATCAAGATAAGTTTGATGATCGAAATCGAGAGGCTTTTATGCTTCTCAAACTTTCTGTCACTGATGATTAGTTACCACAGATTCCTTTAGGCAAAACAACGACTGAAATTTGACAACATCTTAAGGAATTGCACGAGACATCCGACAAAAGCAGAGCTTTCTTTCTCAAGAACCAGCTGTTCTCCATCATGATGGACGAACATATGTCTCTACAGGAACATCTTAACAGGATTAAAGACATTCGAGATCAACTCGAAGCCATTGGTCAGACCATGGAGGAAGAAGATATGGTAGTCATCACTCTGAAAAGTCTACCGAAATCTTACGAACATTTCATAGAAACACTCAACATTACCACCACAAATGTTGATCTGAAGTTTCTAGAGTTATGCACCAAAATCCTGCAACATGATCGTTGGAAACAACAGTTTGGTAGTAGTGCTTCATCAGTGTCCTCGGAAAATGCCTTTGCTGCCAAATATCAGTCCTCTCAGTCCTTTCAGCAGAAAGGTTCTTCTCAGCCTTTTGATCCGGCTAGGAAGAAAAGTGTGCAGTGTAATTACTGTCACAAGTTCGGCCACATGAAGAAAGATTGCCGACAGAGGATTGCTTCTGAACATAAGAAACAGGGAGGGCCCCATCTGACAACAAATGTTGTAGAACATTCCGAGCAGACAGATTCTACCTTTTACACCTTTATGGCTAAAAGGTCTTCAGATCATGTTCCGTCTTCTGCCTGGTACATTGACTCTGGTGCATCACGCCATTTCTCTCACAGGTGTGACTGGTTTATTGAGTTCTCACCTTTTAGTGATTCCGTGGTATTTGGCGGAGGTGAAAAGTACACGTGGTTGGCAGAGGTACAGTTCAGATCCAGTTTGGTGGGTGCACACTCATCTTCCTGAATGTGTACTATGTTCCTGGTATGGAAATTAATCTGCTGTCTGTCAACCAGATTATGAGGAACTCTCCTCGGCTTGATGTAGTGTTCAGTGCGCACAAGTGCTCTATTATCAACAGGGAGACTAGTCTTACGGTTGCTGTTGGCCTAGAAGATCATGGTCTATACAGGCTTCTTGACACTGGTGATTCTCCAGAGGTGGCTCTAGCAGCTCGTGTTTCTCCCACCAGCACTCTGTGGCATCAGCGATATGGGCATCTAAACATGCAGTATCTCTCTCAGCTTTCTCGGGAGGGACTTGTGTCAGGGTTACCTGATATTCAGACTCAGCAGTTGGGCGTATGCGGCGCCTGTCAAGCTGGCAAGCAACATCAGTCTTCATTTAAGGATGGAGAATCTTGGCGCGCATCTAAGGTACTCCGGTTAATTCATGCTGATATTTGTCGTCCAATGAATACATCTTCTATCACTGCTTGCAAATATTTTTGCTTATTGTAGATGATTTCAGTAGAAAGATGTGGGTGTATTTTCTAAAATATAAATCTGATACATTTAGTACCTTTCAGAAGTTTAAAACCTTAGTTGAAAAAGAGTCTGGCTGTAATATCATGACTCTTAGGCAGATAACGGGGGGGAATTTTGTTCTTCTGCTTTTTCCAAATTCTGTGATACTCATGGCATCAAACGCCAGTTAACTACACACTACACTCCTCAACAGAACAGTGTTGTTGAATGCCGCAACCGCACAGTTGTTGAAATGGCTCGTTGCATGTTACAACACAAGAATGTTCCGAACAAATTCTGGGTTGAAGCAGTATTTACTGCTGTTTATCTTCTTAACCGATCACCCACTCAGGCTGTTAAGGGGAAGACTCCCGAAGAGGTTTGGTCTGGCCGTAAGCCTAAGATCAGTCACCTCAAAGTATTTGGCTCAGTTGCATATGTTTGGATTCCAGTTGCTAAGCGCTCTAAGTTGGATTCCAAAAGCCAGAAACTCATGATGACAGGGTACAGTGATCATCACAAGGCCTATAGACTAATAGATATTGCCACTGGTCGTCTTAGCTTCAGTCGGGATGTGGTATTTGATGAAGACAGAGGATTCTTTCAGTGTTTTTCTTCTGAGCAGTGTTCTACGGATCAGCCTCACAGTGTTCTTCTTCCGGTAGGTCCACCTGATGGGAGGGATGATGCAGCATCAGTGATTGATACTACACTGCCTAAGCTTCCTCCGGAAAATAACCCTCCTCTTGCTGCTCCTATTTTTCTTGAGCCTTCTCCACCTCCTCCTGATATTGGTTCCTCTACTCTTCGGCCTAAATGGTGGGCTAAAACCATTGGTGATCTCCGGGATGATGAGCTCCTTGAAGGTAGAACTTCTAGACATAAGAGCAAACAACAGTCTACAGTAAATTTTGCTCTTATGGCTAACCTACACAGTATTTTTGAGCCTCAAACCTATTCAGAGGCTAAGGGTACATCTGAGTGGGAACAGGCTATGGAAGCTGAATTCCAGAGTCTTCAGAAGAATCACACGTGGACCCTTTCTGATCTTCCTGCAGGAAAAAAGCCCACCAGCTGCAAATGGGTGTATAAAGTGAAATACAAAGCTGACGGAACCCTAGACAAGTATAAAGCTCGTCTTGTGGCTCGAGGGTTCTCATAGAAGGAAGGCATCGACTATGAGGAGACTTTTGGTCCTACAGCCAAGATGAGTACCATACGGCTTGTCCTTGCTCTAGCAGCTCAATTCAATTGGAAAGTTCATCAGATGGATGTAAGAGTGCTTTCCTAAATGGTGACTTACAGGAAGAAGTCTACATGACGCAGCCTCCAGGATTCAAGATTGTTGGTCAAGAACAGAAAGTTTGTAGATTAGCTAAAGCACTCTATGGATTAAAACAAGCTCCTCGGGCTTGGTACATGAAAATTGATCAGTACCTGACAGATCATGGTTTTCAGCAGAACCCATCTGATGCAAACCTGTATATCAAGCATACTGGTGATGATATTTTGTTTGTGGTTGTCTATGTGGATGACCTTATCATTACTGGTAGCTTTGCACATTTGATCCATGGGATCAAACAAGACTTACGCAGCACCTTTGATATGACAGACTTGGGACTTCTTCATTATTGTATGGGGGTTGAAGGCTGGCAGACTGAGAACAACATCTTTCTCTCTCAGTCCAAGTATGCCAAAAATCTTGTGGACAGGTTTAGAATGCAGGATTGCAAACCGACCACGACTCCTATGGAACCAAGGCTCAAACTTTCAGCTCAGTCATCCTCTCCCCTTGTGGATGGAACTTTATTCAGACAATTAGTGGGCAGCCTCATCTAGCTTACTGCCACTAGCCCTGACATCAGTTTTGTAGTGAGCTACATTTCCCGCTTCATGTCAGCTCCTAAAGCTGATCATTGGATAACAACAAAGCGTGTGCTACGATATGTGCGTGGCACTTCTGACTATGGACTCCTATACACTCAAAGTTTCGATCTTATACTCAGTGGTTAGACAGATTCTGACTGGGCTGGTTCGGTTGATGACCGTAAATCTACAACTGGGTATGTGTTTAGTCTAGGATCTGGTGCTGTCACCTGGACTAGTAAGAAGCAGCAGGCAGTGGCTCTCTCCTCAATAGAAGCAGAGTATCGGGGAGCAGTTAAGGCATCATGTGAGGCAGTTTGGCTTCGACGTATACTTGCGGATATGCATGTTTCCCAGACAGGTCCTACTCCCTTGTTTTGTGATAATTAGGGAGTGCTCAAACTTGCCAAGAATCCAGTCTTTCATGAACGAACAAAGCATGTGGAAACCCATTGCCACTATATTTGCCAGCTTGTTGAAGACGGATCTGTTCAGTTGCGATATGTTCCCACAACAGAGCAGCCTGCAGACATCTTCACCAAACCTCTTGGTCTTGATAAGTTTGTAAAATTCAGAATGTCTATTGGTGTTGTAAATAGATTGAGCATTAAGGGAGGGTATTAGAATAATACTATTTAGTGTTTAATGCTCATTCTTACTAGCTGTTGCTATTTTTATCTTTTTAGCAATTTCATTAGATGAAATTGGTTGTTTCTATTTCCTAATAGAAACTGATGTTTCTATTACTGTAAATATCTCTGTATTATTATTGAGCTTCTTTTTGCTCATCAATTCATTCATTTGGAAATCCATATGCGTGTTTCGCACTGTTTTACTTGAATCTTGTACAAACCTCGCATCATGTAGGAGCAAAAAAATTGCATCATGTGGAAAAACAAAACTTGTATCATACATAATTATGTGTCATAGAAGCCCATACTGTATAGAGAGATGCATCATAGAGGATTCACCTACTTTATGCCTCAAAATTTGTGTTACAGACCCGAACTTCTTCCACAGATAACCCAAATTGAACGACAAAATGTGGAGCATAGGTGCCAATATATAGTTGTTCGACCATATGAAGCGATTGGACTTATGGGTTGGTTGACTTGTCCATATGGAGGGTTGACTTGGCATTGTGAAGACATTTTGACGTAGGAATAAAGTTCTTTTCGTTTCTTTCAAAAAGTCCAAATGGGACTTTGATTCAATGACTCATAATAAATTTTCTTTTTGACTCGATCCTATAAACATGAAGAACATGCTTTGACTAGAATAATAATAATATAATAATATATATATATATATATATATATTTATATATATAATATATATATATATATATAATAATATATATATATATATATTTCTTCTTTTTGCTTTGATATGAAATACATATTGATACAAGTACAATGATAATTATGAAGACCAAAGCTAGTTACATTTCCAACACTTCCTCTTAACTAGGGAGGTATCCATAATGACATGACAAGATACCCTCAAATTGAAATATTCTCATAAGTGATTCAGATTGATAAGCCTCATCATCATCATAACCAACATTGTCAAACATAGCAAGACCTTGACTAACAAGCTCTCTCTGTCTCCACTAGATCAGAGCATAATGCCAGGAGGCATGAATTTGGACATCGCTGCCGCCTCTTTCCAGGCACATACCCCATCCAAATGTTCACCAGGTATGCCCTATTCTTATCTTGGATACCCTATCCTCAAAGAATAATGGTCTTCAAGACAAATGGTCCTCAAGACTACTCTTGTCTTGGATACCCTATCCTTAAAGAGTATTGGTCCTCGAGGCTACTTCTATCTTGGATACAATTTCTCAAGAAGTATGGTTCTAGATGCTTATCTGTTAATTTTAGGTATGTTCTATGCTTGGAGCAATTTATTTCAATTTTCACAGTTAGGTCAATATCTATTCCAGATTAGCAATCACATCATCATTAAAGTAAACTGCAGATAGAACATAAACATAAATCGCAAAAAACAAGCCAAGAGAAGAGGACACGAGATGTGGCGCTATCCAAGGACAAACCCCAATGTGGGGAATCCTTAATCAATTCTTCTTATATGTTCTTCAATAGTTCAACAGGGAGAGAGAGAGAGAGTACATTTACAATAGAAGTCAACATTTTGACTTATCTAGATAAGAGCATAGATCATCTCTAAGAAGATGATACATGAGATCAATTGAAGACATGCTGCTTCAATTGATTCTCCAAAGTGACTCCTTCACCTATCATTGTGTTGCATCTCGTCATCATGTTGCACCTCACTGCGCTACACCATGCTGCACCCATCATCACGATGCTGGACCTCATGACCATGTTGTACACATCATACTGCTGCACCTTATGCTGCACTACTGTCCCATGTGCCATTGTTGCACCATGCTAGCCACTGCTGTCCTATGTTGCATACTGCTGTCTCACTATTAGTGACAGCCATTCCAATTTAGCTTGTTGTCCCATTGTTTTTGTCGCTATCCCATCATTGTATGTTGTTGTCCCATCAATGTCATTGTTGTCCCATCATAGTATGATGTTGTCCCATCAATGTCATTGTTGTCCCATCATAGGATGCTGCTGTCCCGTCATAGTATGTTGCTGTCCCATCACTGTTATTGCTGTCCCATCATAGTATGTTGTTGTCCCATCACTATCATTGTTGTCCCATCATAGTATGCTGCTGTCCCATTTATTAGCATTGCTGTCTTGGGCATGTTTGAGTCCTCAAACTCTCATGCTGTCCCTGTTTTGAGGGTCACTTACATCCCACCTTTTTAGCCCTATTAGGCCTGCATCTAGGGCACCATAGGTTAGCGTTAGGGCCCCTTTAGACTGTGTTAGGGCTGCCTTTAGACAACGTTTAGGACTACCCTTTAGACTGCATTTAGGGTTTCTCTTACACTGCTTCTAGCGCTGCATTTTGGATAGTGTTTAGGGCTGCTCTTAGACTGCGTCTAGGGCTGCCTTTTGGACAAAGTTAGGGCCTCTCTTAGCTGTGATAAGATTCCTCCAAGGCTGCAGTTAGGGCATGCTTCCTTGACATCGTTTTTGACTTCTTCGTTGACAACGTCTAGGGCTAGGGCATCTCCTCTAGGGCAACTCCCTTAGTCTTCTTTCCTCCAATGTCTAGGGCTTTCACTCCTAGATTCCCCTTCCACTAAAACCCAAGACAATTGGAGAGAAATCACGATAGAAGTGTGTGTGAGAAATGACTCTCAAGTCATCTCCTTTTATACTAAAACATTGAGCACTTGTGGGGTTTATGTGGTTGTTGGCCGACCTTGACGAATTGTCTTATAACACAAATAAATTCATATCTCCATGAATACTTATCGGAATCAGATGATCTTTAGATCAATCCTACACCTCTCGATGAGAGGGATCCAAGAAAAATATCAGCTGCCATAAATAAGATGACCCACATGGAGTTTGTCCCTAGTTGCCAATTTAACATTATCCAATCCACCATTGTCCCTACCAGTGGCTTCACTAGGCTTACAACTGTTAGTCTTGGCCATAGTGCATGACACATGGAGAATATGATGTCCATCCTCACTCCCTGTCAACTAGGGAGGAAATCCTCACTCCCTCTCAAACGGGGAGAACAACCACAAGCCTGAGCTTGTCTCAGAAGTACTCATCAAAGCATCGGCTAGATGTTCTTTTGTAGAGATTTGTTGTAGCTGCTTGGATCCTATCTGCATCAAATAATAACAAGCTTCAAACTTCCTGGGTTTTTGACAATCTTCTCGTAGCTTCAACATGTCATCAAGGAGTTCATCAAACATCTTATGGAGCCAAACTTCCTCACAATTGATTGCACTAGCCTTCACATCTTCTTCCTTCGTAATATGATTCTACTTTCGTGTTTTTTCAAGAAATTATATCTGCTACCAATCATCAGAAGTATCTCTATCAACATTAGTATTTTCAATCAATGTGTTCTTGGATTGAACCAATCAGCTACTAGTACAACGATATCAGAAATCTTCAACTTCTTGTCAAAGGCTCTTGCCATTGATCTGTCATTTTCTCCTTTTGATCATAAACTTCTCTAGATTTTCTACCAAACTTCAAGTAGTATTGTATTCATCTAGGATCTAACAACTTCCTCTTACCGACTGAGATAGGTAAAATTCTTCCCTTTTTATCCGATCTAGCTTTCATGTTGCCATCTAATTGACTTGCTTTGTGCATACTTCAAGCTACTTTCTTCTTGTCTCCATGCTTTGCTACATTCTTCCAAATCTTTCTTTTGTTATTCAAGCTTAGATAGATCTTGACTTGACCTGCAACCTTCGTTAAAAAACTATGAAAGAACCAAAGGCAAAGTGCATAGACAAAATAACAATAATAATAATTAAAGAAAGAATACTTATCCTTTTGAGGAGAGTTAGCTCCCTCTTAAACTTGGATCTTTTCATCAACCTTGTCCTTTCATCAACATGATGTCATTCCTACCAATCTCAAGAGATAGGTTTTCTTTTTACAACAGAAACAATTAGTTAGGGATTTCATTCCTAGGGTTTTCTAACTCAAACTTTTGCTAAGGTTTACAAACCCTAGATTCTCCATAGTCAACAAGGCCCACCATTCAAGAATTGCAAAACTCTACAAGCATGTTAATGGGTTAGTTGCAAAACCCTAGTGATACTATTGACATGCTTTTTATGCATTTCTTTTCTTGATTATAAGGCTTAGTCTTCACATATAATAAAAGACTTTGTATGCTAACATATCAACAATCTACACAAATCCCTTTTCCAACACATCTTTATCTTTCAAGAGGTTGTTAACCATGACCTAAAAGACTTAGTATTATTGTTATCATAGTTCATTTAATATTATACATACCTCTTATTAACATTACCCTCCCACTTTTGTAGAGGTCTTATCCTTTGACCTTCTCTTTGACATGTGTCCTTTTCTTCCAACAAAGATACTGTAGATTAGTTTTTAGTGAATCAATTTTGTTGATGTAATTCGTGACTGCTTCATGAACTGGTATTGCATGGATAGGTTTCAAATGTTAATGTCACAATTCTTCCATAGATTTCCACCGTCTCGGTCTATATTCCTTTGGGTTGCTAGCATTGTCCTAGTTCCTTTCAAGCTTCATAGATAGGTCGGCTTCATGTTGTACTTCAGCCTTCTCTCAGGTATAGGTTTCAATGTCATAGTTGCTATATATGCTAGTGTCATAGAAAATAGCTTTATATGCCTCACAATCTTCAAAATGGTTGGTATTGCAGTCAGTCCTTCTTTTATGCTTCCTCTAATATTTGTGTCTCAAGGATGATCCTTAAATATGTTATCATTGCAATCCTTTATCATTCCATGTGTTAGAGATGTCGCTATCGATTTTTATTGGCTATATTCATATTGATACGAATCATAGAGATGAATCTTGGAGGGATTCAATCTTCAAGGGAGAGTACTGTCACAAGATGTCATAAATCAGTTCTTTACATATTGCGTCCACTTGGATATTCCAGAGGCATGTTTGATATAATAAGACTGAATGTTGTTATAGTAAGTGTTGCCATAGTGAATTTTGTCAACATGAACTTGTCCAAAGAGATAGATTGCCACGTCGCAGAGGTATAGGTGCCATGAATTTGCATTTTCTATATGTATAGGAGGAGGTTTTGAAAGTATAGTTGTTCCACATCTAATGACTTCATAGTAAAATTCCATATAGATCCTGTCATGGAGTAGCGTCCCTCACTAAACACAAATTTCTTTAAATGATTCAAAATTTTGGATGCCTTCAGATGCCTTGAATCTTTAAGGATGTGTTGCTACAGTAGTCTTCAAACGTCTTAGTAAAAAGAAGAGCTTTGCTTATATTAGTTGCTACACAGTGTTCGATCTTCTTCAACCAAGAGCAAGAGCGAGATACTATAGAGGCTTCAAACTTCATAGAGTGCTCTCCATCTTCTTCTACAAATCATAGGGAACATTTTAAACTAGGTGCTATAGAAAATTTGAATGTCTTGTATCGTGAATCATAGTGTCTCTCCACAGAGAATGTTGTTACTGTCATAGAATGTGCAGATACCTCACAAAGAGTTCAAATATCTTTTTGTTTACCCCAATCTCGACCTTCTAGATTAATGCAGAGTTCTTGTTCACTATGTACCGCAACCTTGGTCCCCTTCAGATCATATGCAGATCTTTTGTTTATCACATGCAATTTTGGATTACCTCAGGGTACAAATGCTAACATAGGTTCGTATCTTCAATTCTCAAATTTTGTCCTCTGTTTAGGATTACCACAAAGACTTCACATATCAATGATCTAACCTTTCACAAATATGTAGAACTTGAATAAAGAGTATGTTACAGATCTTTGCACTCCTTTTATTGAGCTTAGATTCCAAACAGAGAATAGATACATAAAAAATATAAGGTTTTCGGACCTCCTTGATTGGATGTTGTAGACTTCGGATGTACCTGAAAGTAGCCTTAACACAGATAATTTGAAGGGCCGTAAACGATGTTCCCAAGAAAGTCTGCTGCAATGATATCTTCAAATAAGCCAACAAGATGTGATCTTCAATCTGCTTTCCCTTCATCTCAGCTCTGAGACCATCTCAGCTCTGAGACCATCTCTACTTCATTAAGTAATTACCAAAAGTACAAAATATGAAGATCACAAGAGACAAGAATACAAAGATATAGGCTCCAAGCGAGGGAAAAAAACCCACAAAGGGAAAAACCCAAGAAAATCCTCTTCTTATAGAATCAAATCAAAGTGAGATATCCAAGACCCAAGACCAAGACCAAGACAACCACAAAGATCCAAGTCAACCCTCCAACCTCTTTTATGTTCTATCGATCAAACTGCCACATTACAGAGATATTAATGTCATTGATTGCTTGTTTCATTATAGAATTGATGCCACAAGAGTTTACATCAGCAGGAATTGGCATTTTTCTTTACAAAATTCGCATCATATCGAAGACTTGAATCATGTACAAGCCTCGCATCATGTAGGATCACATAATTCACATCATATAGATACACATAACTTGTATCATACATAAAATTGTTTGTCACATAAGCCCACACTATATAGAGAGTTACATCACAGAGGATTCACTTACTTTATGCCTTAGAATTAGTGTTACAGACCCAAACTTCTTCTTCCATAGAGAACCCGAATTGAATGCCAAAATGTGGAGCATATGTGGCAAGATATAGTTGTCCAACCATATGAAGAGACACGACTTACTGGCTAGCCGACTTGTCCATCTGGAGGGTCTACTTGGTCTTGTGAAGACATTTTGTCTCAAGAATAAATTTCTTTTCTTTTCTTTGAAAAAGTGGAAATTGTTACGAAACCAGCTCACAAAAAGATGGAAAAGATAGATCAACGCCTTAGAAATAAGCCTCTTCGAGGGGGCAACATCCTTTACATTACACAAATGAACAATTCTTCGATGATCCAAATGAAAATACCTCCTTTCTTTATATAGGAGTCTAAAGGGTTATAATATAATCAGAGATGCCATAACAATAATAATGTAAGGGCACATTAATAACAATAGTGGGCTTCTATGGGGCACAATAGTAACAATGTGGGGACTACATGGGTACAACAAGATAATAAGGGGGTTGTACTAATAACAATAAGGGGTTACACTAGTAGTATAGGGGCCTAACATGCCCCTCTCCTTCAAAAAGTGTTGTCCTCAACGCTTGAGTAGTTTTTTGATGCTTCTGTATAAAATTCTTGTCCTCCCATGTGGAATTTCAGCGGGTAAGTTCTTCCACTTGATGAGATACTCTGAAATTGATCGATTTCGTAGCTGTCGGGTTCTTGTTTCTGTGACTTCTCCAGGTTCCAATATGATTTTTCCTTCCTCTTCAAGTTTTGACAATATTGTTTGAATTGGGATCTTCTACAACTTCTGAATGAGTGGCCATACTTCTTCGTCCTTCTTCCATTCATCCCTTGCTTCATTTCTCCAATCTGGTTGGATAATAGAAATAGCACAAACCAATGCTTCCACATCCTCATCCTTTCTTGAGAGTGCATCTGCAACAAAATTTTGCTTCCCTTTTCTATAGATGATGTCAAAGTCATAACCCAACATATTTGTGACCCATTTTTTCTGTTCTTCTAAACATAATAGTTGTTCTAAAAAGTATTTAAGACTATCATGATCCATTTTTACCTTGAAGTGTCTTCCCATTCGGTAAGGCCGCCATTTCTTAAGTGCATGTAGTATTGCCAACATTTCCTTCTCATAAATAGGTTGCTTGAGATGTAGCAGTAAAAATACTCAATCACCTACATCGAAACATTTTTCACTATGATGTTGATCTACCTATTGTTTCATTCGATTTTGTACCAAAGTGGCATTATCCTTTAAAAGTTGGAGAACTTGTTGATGCTCGATGTGATCTTTCACTACTTGAACCTTTTTCTTCTTGATATGTCCTTCTATCTTGAGAGTTTGAGGAGTGATAATTTCTTCCAATGCTTTACAAGATATGGTCGGATTCATTTCTTGATGCTTGATGTAATCTTTCACTTCTTGAACATTTTTTTCTTGATATGTCCTTCTATCTGGATAGTTTGAGGAGTGGTAATTCCTGCCAATGCATTACAAGATATGGTTGGATTCATTTCTTCTTTTTTGATGTGATCTTTCACTTCTTGAACCTTTTTCTTCTTGATATGTCCTTCTATCTTGAGAGTTTGAGGAGTGTTAATTCTTGCCAATGCTTTACAAGATACGGTCAGATTCATTTCTTCTTTCTCTGGGGCTGGGTCCTAGTGTATATCCTCTTCTTTTTATATTTCTTGATCATTTTCTTCCTCCTCTTCGTACTCTATGTAAAATAATTTATTCTCAGCACACTTATGACCTTTAATGCATTTTCTATCAAAATTCTAACAAAGCCCTTTTTCTCTTTTTTCTTCCAATTGTTGTGGTGTAACCCTTATAGGTTGTGGAAGGCTAGGAGAAACAACACTTCCATCTTTATAGTTGTGAGAGGTAGAATTCCTTGTTGGAATAATTTTTCTTTCCACTTCGTAACAAAGCCCTTTATCTCTTTTTTCTTCCAATTTTTGTGGTGTTTCTATAAAGAAGGTGTTGCTCTTTGTATTCTCATAATGTGCTATAATTTCTTCCATGAAAATTGACCACGTAACAAGTTGTTTACGAGAATAAAACCCTTTATACCATAAAAATTGATCTTGTTCTAAATATGAAGATGCAATACATACCTTTTGTAATAGTGGTACACCATGTAGATCAAAATATTTCTCCATCTATAGTATCCAATTTATCGGATCCTTGCCATCAAACTTCCTCATCTCACTTTTTCTTGATTTTAGGAGCTCGATCTTGAAATGACAGTAACTTTGTACTTTTGGATCTTTAAGTTCTGAAATTGTGACCTACAGTATCCCTCTGCATCCTCTTTCTAATGCCACCAGTCTAATAAAATTTAGATTTTCCAAGAAATAGTTACGCATAATCTCCCAAGATGACCTGATTATATACCTTTTCAGAAGAGTGAACTTGTATGAAGTGCCACGTGTCATTGTTTTGACCTTAGGAATTGAAAAATATATACAGGAAACTAAAGTTTGTCCTCTCTCTGTAACTTCTTATGAAATTTCAATCTGATGCTCAAAACAAAAGTTATGACTATTTTCCCCAGGTCACTTGTTTTGGAATGCAATTCAGGAGTATGCAAAAAGGCCAACTTCCTCAGATCATATCTCCGCAAATATAGCACGAAAATCTCTAGAATTCGGACCTGAGTTTCAAAATGATTTCATCTCAAATGTCTTCTTTTTAGCATCTGAAACATCGTAGAAAAAAATTTATAGCGAAAATGCCACGATGACCTGTTTGGAGTAGTGAAACCCTAGAATCAAAGCTCTGATACCAAATGTTATGAAAACAGCTCACAAAAAGATAGAAAATATAGATGAATGCCTTATAAATAAGCCTCTTCGATGGGGCAAACTCCTTTACATTACACAAATGAACAATTCTTGGATGATACAAATGACAAGACCTCCTTTCTATATATAGGAGTCTAAGGGGTCATAATATAATCATAGCCGACATAACAATGATAATGTAAGGGCATAATAATAAAAATAGTGGGCTTCTATAGGGCACAATAATAACAATATGGGGACTACATGGGCACAACAATATAATAAGGGGGTTGTCCTAATAACAATAAGGGGTTACACTAGTATTATAGCAGCCTAACACCTTGGCTATCCAAAAATGGCAAGACAAGGCTAAAAAACATTGTCCCACCTAACAAAACCCATGCCAATGACAACAAGATAACCAAGAACACACATACATAACCATGCACGCTAAAATTAATAAGGGAAACATACATGTAACTCGATACCTACAAATAATCCTGATGTAACAACTTGATCCTTCTCTTCCTTACTTGATATTTTCTCCCTCTTGCCCTCTTTTCTTTTCTTGATCCAATGTTGAAGTGCTCCAAGAAAACTCTCAGTGTCGAAGAGTGTGTGAGAGAGAGAGCTCCAAAAATAAACTGAAAAAATCTATGAATTGATCCTCATAAGCCTTTCTATCAATGAGGCCTCTATTTTCTTCATTTTCCATTATTTTTCTTCATTTTCCATTATTTTCCTTCAATTTCCTCCTTGCATGCAACTTGTGACCTTTCACCTTTCTTTTCTCCTAATTTCCATTATTTTCATAAATAAAATGCCAATTAATGCCACTTTTCCATTTCAAATCCTTTTCCATTTGCTTTGCCAATTTCCTTTAGCCATAATAAATTAAATGAACACCCACTAGGATGTTTTTCCCACCATTCATCTTGGAATACGTGTCCCATGACCTTGGTCTTATATCTTTTTTACATGAATTTTTACCAGGGTTGTTATAGAATGCTCCCCCTCGGAGGAACATTGTCCTTGGTGTTCAATGACACCTAGAAACAAGAAGACTACTGAAAAGAAAAACATTCTTCCCGTGGAGATTTATAACATAGCTCGTTGCAACATGAAAATAATACCATTTACTGGAGCTTTATAACATAGCTCATTACTTACAATAACCACATATACTTATGCACATTTTCTTCAACTAGAAAATAATCATAATATCTATGGAGCTTTATAAATCTAGCTTGATACAATATTTACAATAATATACACATGTGCACATTTACTCAACCCACAAATAAAAGGATATTATGTCTGCATCCGCAATAAGGGAATCAAAAGGCTTACACCTCTTCCCTCAAAATTAGTACCAGGATTTACCTCTTTCCTAGGAAGTCCAGAATCCACTACCAAAGTCAAAGCTACATCCAATGTCGAACGCTACAATCATGTGCCACTTGTCCTCTCAGTGAACAGTTACCAACTCATTGTTTCAGGGCAGACTCCGAATGTGCATCTAATTCTATCTAGAAATGCTAATGACCAAAATAAATGTACTTCTCGGCCTTCCCTTCTCTAGTACATAGTCCCTTAGGCAATCTGGTCATCCCCTTCCATGAAGTCAGTCACCTTCCAAGTTCCCCGACATCCCCTATCCTGGGTGATACATCCCTTGTCAAGGTTTCCTTGCATCATAAGGTCTAAAAACCAAGGAGATATCTACCTCAAACCATCATTCTAGTTATAGCATGCTCATAGAAATCAATGGACATTATTGGGTACCAGTGTCCCACAATGTCCCTACTCTTGAATGATTTAAAAACATACTACTTCCTGTTCCAATTCCTTTCACTATTTCTACTAACATTCTTGACATCCAATTCCAACCACCCAAACTGGGAATTTTTCCATGCTTTCCTATACCAAGCACATATTTACAATAGACTCAAAATGAGTTGAAATAAATCCAAATCATACCTTATTGCTATCTCATCAAAGAGGTATACTTGCAATTTTTTTTACTCCCTCTCACAACAAGTCAAACTAGTTGTTTGATTAAATCATCGTGTATAAACACATCACATCCAGTTAGCTCAAAACACAACCATTATAGATCAAAATCATGAATCACATGTAATCATCATAAACTAGAATCGTAGATCACATGTAACCATCATAAATCAGAATCATAGCTCATATGTATAATAAAACTAAAATAAAATATTGATACTTATCCTTTAATCGGTCCTTACTTTTGCCTTTGTTCTTTTTGTCAACACATCGGATCAGTTTCCACACTTGGAAATCACCTAGTTACTTTGCTTCTCTTCAATCACGTACAAACATACACAATGTACATCACAACACATACATCCACACATGGTGTACAACACCACACAATAGATACACCCACACCCAGCACATAATACAACACATACACCTACATAGGATGTATGACACCAAAAAATACATACACATACACTCGATGTACAACACAACACATACATCTATACCTAATTTATAACACCACACAATACATGTACCTACAACTAGTGTACAACACAACACAATACATGTACTACACACAGTTCAACACAACACAATACATGTACTACACATAGCACAACACAACAAATACACATGTCACGATACCACAACCACAATGCGCATACATAGTATCACATGTACAACATGCATATAATACCACATGTGTACAACATGCACACAATACCACATGCACAACTTGTACACGGTACCACCTATACATAACACCACCTACACAACATGTACAAGAGCACCACATGCACATAGCACCACTTGCATAATGTGTACTTAGCACCACATGTACACAGCTCCATCTGCACAACATGTACATAGCACCACATGTACACAACTCCATCTGCACAACGTGTACACAACACCACATGCACAACATGTACACAACACCACATGTACACAACGCAACATGCATGACATGTACACAGCACCACATGTACAACATGTACACAATACCACATGTACAATCATGCACAGAACACCATATCTACATAGCACCACATGTACAACATGCACACAACACCATGTGTACATAGCATTGCATATACAACATGTACATAGCATTATATGTACACAGTGTTGCATATCCAACATGAGAACAACACCACATATCCATCATGTGCACAATGCAATATATACACACCATTGCATGTATAACATGTAAAAAGCACCATATATACCCAGCACTACATGTGCAATATGCACATAATGCCATATATACAATAGGAACTCAACACCATAGGTAAAATCACTTAATATACAATATGCACAACATATACAAAACAGTAGCACTGCACATCAAAAACCACACTGCCTCTACCAAGAAACCTCACTTCCAGTGTCTCTCCACCATCCATGCTTATCCTAGCATGATGCAGATCATGTTGTTTTCATTCCGCTGATGTATTCCTCAGCATAGCATGTCTATAACATAGGCATAGTATAATCACATAATATCAATTCATATCCACATGATACTGACCTCATAGATTTTTCAAGGCTTCTCTTCCCACTTTATTCCTCACAAACTAGGAACCTCTTCATGCCATTCACCTGCATAAGAAATCATTCCTCCATAGAATGATCCTTGACAACCCTGTCAAATAGTGACATAGATACATATATACATACATATATATATATATAAACATTAGCATAAAGAAATCATGATCTCATCATAAAACAACATATATGCATACATATATACATATAAAATTAGCATCAAACAATCATGATTTTTGACGACCTATCAAATAATGAAATACATACATACATGTATACATATATAGATACCAGAATAATCATGATCACAAAATAATTACCAAATATCTTAAGGTCAAGGTTAAGAGAACTCCCTTTATCCATTCGCAGTATGCACAACATTGAGAACAATGGTTTCCAACATAGCCAAGGCATTTGATGGCTCAAATCCATTTACTTTACCTTTCTGATGACCTTTCTCATGTTTGTACTGCCTCTTAGCATCAAGTATACACCTTTGTTTCAAGGCATGATATCAATCCATGTTTTGCAACATCATAATTATGTAAAGGAGGTATTGTATTCTTTGTAAAGTTTGATAAGCCTAAGAAGGTGTGGAACTAAAACTATTTCACCTAACCCTAATTTTATGCAAAAATTCTCATAGCGTTTTGACCTATAGTAAAATCTTGGCTGGTGTTACGAAATGTTTTCATGCCCTGTTTCAGAAAAATTTAAAACTTTATTTTGACCCGTTAATCTCATTTTTATGAGTGCTCAACTGTCAATTTATAAATTATTGGTCCTCCTCTTGCATGATATGACATTTCCCAATGCTTTTATGCCCAATAGAGTCATTTAAGTTGAAACCCTAATTTTCCCTTGTTTCCCTAAAACAGACTTTTCTAGCAAACTCATATTTGCAGTTTTCATTTGCAGGAAGGTTGTTGATTGTCTTGCTGCCTTTTGTTAGGGTATTTGAAGGTTACTAAAAGGTTTTGTAGTTCCACTAGCTTTACAATATGGCTCGGTCTTTCCATGTAAAGAGATATGAACCCTAGGTTGAAGGAAACAATGAGCATTGATGCATAAAAAAAGGCAGGGCAGATTTCAAAAAATAGAAAAGGACAAAGGAAAACAAAGCATGTTGAGAAGAAAAAAAGAAAAACACTAAAATCTCAAAATCCAAAAGACATAGCCAAATGATCAGTTTAATTCATGGGGCAGAGTATTACACAAACCCAAGGCTCCCCAACACGTATGCAACTATGAAACACTCATATAGGGTGCTTGGTTAAAGACAACACAGTCACAAAATGCCACGACTGAGGGTGAAAAAATTACAACACCTCCACGGCTAGGTTTGTGTGGTATTTGGGGAAATAAGTTATCATGATGTGCATATGTCTAAAGAATAGTTATGCATCCTACACGTCTACATGAGAAATATATGCATGACCAAGGAATCGACGTCCTTGCAGGAAAAATATTAACAGTTGCATGGGTGCAAGACTATATGGAAATGGATGCACAACACAACATGCCTATTTGAGGAATAGGTGTGCGTTTGCACACATGTTATTAAAACAGATGCGCAAGCAGAGAGAAAGGAAAATTTTAAGCCTGAAAGGATAATTTATGGTTTTTCTTCCTATTTTGGGCAAGATGGGGATGACATGGAAAGAGTGGGATTGGGACTGCATCTGCATAATAGTTGTAGGTGATTCTCGGGAAAGGGAAATGCTAGCATGATGGGGGTTGTTGAAATTTGTTCAAAACCTATTTCTTATATCGTAGGAGGATTTCCCACATTTTTTATAGGGTATGGGAGCCAGAGCGAGAGGATTTTGACATTTGGGTTGTGATTTGACATTCACCACAGAGGTGGATGTTAATTTGTGACAGGTTGGTACTGCGAGGAGAGGTACTTTGATATCCCTTGCCTCGAGGTCAAGTGGACCTAGCTGAGTGTGTGAGGGGCCAATATGGGCGTAACCCGCTTGATTAGGGTTATGTACGCATTCAGACAATTTTGGATATAGCTAAGCGAGTGGCTCTAACTATGATAGTACACCTTACCAAGTTAGTGTCACCAAACCGTGCTTCCAGACCTCAGATTGTCATCCTCTAGAGACTTCAAGGTGGCATATTTTATGACTAGGCCATTTTTGCTCATAAGGGGATGACTACATAGATCTCACAAGTCCGCAGGGGGTAGTCGTAGAGTTATTTCTATGCCAGCATTCTTGTCAATTTTCTCTATGAGAGGGTTGTGATCCTATGCCCAGTGTTGTCAGTACCGGTTGGGCCACTGAGGCATCCTAGGCTATGACAATGGGCACCAATGATGTCACGGACAGGTGGTGGGGAGGCAAGGCAATACTGGATGCCCATATTTGAGGGTTGATTTTTTTCTAACCCTTAGGTTATCTTGGAGTTCCCCTATGTTGCCATGGATTTCAAAGGAGATCCAAAGATGGGATTACCCCCAGGTGATGTTTGGACACTAAAAGGTATGTGATTTGTGTGTTCTACATTGTGCTTATTTACATGTACTTATGATGTATATTTATGTTTATACTCACTGTAAAGTCTCCAAAATGTCTTCAAAATATCATCCACTTTCACCTTTATTGCTACCATTTCACTCACATGTCGCAACTTCATAGCCATATAATCTTTCATTAGCCTCCATTTTCATGATTACATGTGGTTACCTTTGTTTTTTCCAAAATCTAATGATTTCTAGTATTTTAAGTGAATTTATGGTTAAAACTTACAAAAATGACATATACTTGCTAATACTTAAAAGTGGTTTGAGTTTCATGACATGGGTAGATCATTTGGAAGCTTCCAAGGCACTCTTATGTCACCTCCAATGCTAAAATTCGAATTCCCTTCAAGATATGGAAGAAGATTTGGATAAAGGTCAAAGAGGATATGTCTCTCATCGTTACCTATTTGAGTTGTAACTCTATGAGAATTTATAGGGATCTTGGGAGAGAATAATGGACCTCCATTAATGAGGTAGCTTCTTGTGTTCTTGTATAAATAGGAGTTCCTTCTCCTTTCAAATGCATGTGTAAATTTAGAGATACTCAGGTGTACAAGTTAAGACTATTCATGTTTGAATGGAATTTAGATTTAGCACCATGCTCATGAGTGATGTTCACCTCATTCTAGTAATGCTTGCATTTGGAGTCTCTCAACTTGCCATCTCTCATACTTTTGGATTGGCCACCTATAATGTGTGAGATTTATTGTTTTCATAGATTAAGATTTATTGCTTTCATATATTAAGATTTATTTATTCATATCTTTTCCTGTGTGAGAGGTTAAGAGTGATTGTTTTTATTTGATTTCATATCTTTTCTTATGTGACAGGTTAAGAATGATTTTTTTCTTTCATTTCATTTCATGTGGTTTTGATTATTCATTCCATAGGATCCTGATTTGATAATGCACACATGATCCCTTAGAGTAGATTTAATTTCATGCAATTTCAATTCCTACGAGTGTGCTAGATTAAGATCTCATTCCTGCAAGTGTCATAAATTAATATTTCAATTCCTATAAGTGTGATAGATTAAGATTTCAATTTCGTGCATTGTCCCATAATTGTACTATAATTTATTTTGAATTGATTGTTGAATTAGAATAGGTGAATTTGGTTTGTCATTATTTGGTTTCGTAGTTAGATTGATCTAAATTGAAAGTTAATTTCTAGCATATACAATGCATGCATGTTTCACAAGTTTTACAAAATCACCAGGTTGACAATTAAATGATAGGTAATTAATTTGCCTGAACATTTTGGCGCCATTGTTGGGGAAGTGTGGATAGGAACTAGCTTTTAGTATAGAGTTCATTTTTTAGTTTTTTGTATGAATTAAAGCATGTAGATGCATAAATGATATATATATATATTATATATATATATATATATATATATATATATATATATAATATATAGATATAATTTCAATACTAACCATTTATGGACAAAGGATCTAGAATGTAGATCAAACATTTTTTTGAGCAAAAGGACTACATTCAGGAATGGTATTGAAATGCGATTGTGCCACGAAATTCGTCCCTTCAAGAGATATTTGTGACAAATCTAAAGGTCAAAATGATTTCTCATGTCCTCATACATAATCAAATACATTTTGAAAATTTGGATATGAACATTTTACAAAGTCTAATCCGTAAATGGCTCCAGTGGAAACATTCATATACTTAAAAACAAAAAATTATTTCAAGTAGATAAATTAGGAAAAATAAAATCAAGCTTGATTGCATTTTTTTAAAGTTCTTGATTGCATTTTTTTTAAGTTCTTGATTGCATTTTTTTAAGTTTTTAGACTTTAAAATCTTTAGATTTTTATTTATTTTTGCTTTTTTTATTAACCACAGTTTCAATAAAAATCATTTTTGATTTAAAATAAAAAAAAAGGATTCATGTAATTTCAATAAATAAATTATAATTCAGTTTGAATAAGTGAGATGTAAAATTTTAAATAAAAATTATCAATTCCTTTTTAATAGATTGGAAAATATATATATATATCTATATATATAATATATATAATATTATAAATATATAATATTTATATATATTATATAGTATCTATATATATCTTGCTTGAATGGCTGCATATTTGGTGCATAGTAGTAGAAACAACTACTTTCTGTAGCTGAGCCTGATTTGATTCACATGCATCCAACGACCCTCCCAGCCTATCAACCTTTAACAAAGTGCATCTATCAAACTTTCGAGCAAGATAGTGTTATAAATGCTAAAATTCATATGGGACTGGAATTCTTATATAATGGGAATGATATTTTTTTGTTGGGAATCTAAAGTCTCCCTCGATTCTCCCTCTTTTTCTACCTTACATTTTCTTGTATGTGAAGCCAAATCCTTTGGAAATTTCCCTACATTTTCCGAATTCCAAATCCAATTATAGCTCCTCATCCATTAAAAAAAGATCTATGATGGTTCCATTGGAAAAATGATGTGATATGAGAACTAGATCAAATCAATTAGAGAATTGGGTTCGCTCTAACTATTCCTCAGATGGTGTTTTCTACTTGGTTAGTGTCAGTATTTGCATACTACCATCAGTGATCAAAACTCTTCTTTTCATATTCATATTAGGGTCTCGCTCAGAAATTTTTGTCATTCCACCTAAGTTCTCATTAAAAAAATTTACTCACTCATGGTAGCCCTAGTAAAAAAACCTCACTCGCCTACAATCCATCTACCTCCCTTGACCTTTTCCCATGCCCATTCCTCTCATTTCCCTCTCTTAGGGTTTTGAGGACATTTTTCTTGGTTTCATAACCTCCATGGTTAAAACATCAACAAAGCTTGTATCCTGATGCTCTTACACCTTCCCCTATCCTTAATATACCTTCAATAACACTTCTCATCACTGTTATCCCTCAAAATCATCATTTTTCTACAAACCCTAGCCTATTGCTACACTTTTCACACTTTTCTAGACTAGGCATGTGTTTTTCCCTTTTGGACCCCTTCCCCTCACTCAATCCTTAAAATTCTAGTTTCCCTTACTTCCTAACATCCCTCCCTACCTCCCAAAATTTTCCTAAGAATTTAGGAGCCCCCTATCCCCTTTATTTCCCTTCATTCCTATAATTTTCACAAATCCCATGTTTTTCCTACACTAAACCCTAATTTCCTCTCCCGTTGAACTCGGATTGGCTGTGGAATCAGAGACATATTAGTAGAGGAGGCCTAAGGGAGGTTGTTTCAGACAGTATGAGGCCATTCCAACTCATAAACATCATCTCTCCATCATTTTTCAAGAAGTCATTCCAAGGGACAAATCATTTGCCACACATAGGGCGAGTTTTGCTTCAAAGTATGTTTCCAACCAAACATAGATGAATTTTACAAAGTGAGAGAGGTTTTTGGCCATAATAGACCAAGGATAAAAAACTCCTTCAGTGTTTACACCAGTGTCATGGTTTTGGATAAATGTCAAAAATACAGTTGCTACAAGAGAGTTGTTGCACTTTTGGAGTTTCCTTGGGAAAATCAAATTTTCTCCTAGTTGGATTGACCAACTGAATTTCAAGATGAGTCAAATGATAACTAGACTAAAATATATTTCTAATGGGCTATCATTAACTCAATTTGGAGTTGAGGAAGACCTCCAAGAGTCTCCTGCAAGATCACACTTCATTTTTGCACCCTCATTCTGCACTTTTTGACCAGTCTTGGGAGAATGAAGTTTTGGAGGGTCAAATCAAGCCCATTTTGAAAACTAAATGCATATTTGGAAATAGACTAGATAAAATTTCCAATGAGCTATCCTGGGCTCAATTTAGACGTTCGTAAGGCAAGAAAAAGTTGGCATGAAGATGGAGTTGCACGTTTGACAGTTGGCCCAGTTTTTCATTGTTTCTCTCCAAATTTGATTTTTACCTATGGGAAATCAATGTTTTACTAATGTAATTGATATGATTGATGTAATTATTATGTTTTAATTGTTACCTAGGGTAAGTACATTAGATAAATGGCCTCCATGACTTGTGATGAATCAGTTCACTTAAGTTAGGGATGAGTCACTTTGATCACCCTACACTCTAGCTATCATTTCAATTTTTGTTGTAACTGCTCCTTCTATCATGGATTTGACCCCTAAGGCTAGGATGAGTTGGTTTTGAGGCCTATATCATGTAATCTCTTAGTAATTATACATGTTGGACTCTATTGGATGTTGTACTAGTGTTTCAGACTTTGGCATGAAATATATTGGATGAGTTGTAGTGATTTTGGTGGGATTCCCATGGCATGGTATTTTGATATTGTTTCCTCTTCAATTACATATTTATGAACGTTTTGTACCTTTCATGATCCATTTCACTTTAAATATGTTTGATTTTCAAGGTGTGATAAGAAGAAATCATCTTCTATGCTCTGTTTTGGGAAAATCATCATAAATTGTTTCATTTCTTCAGTTTAAAAAGAATTCATGGTTTTCATGCTCTTTTTACCACCTCACCATTATAAATCATTTCATCACTATACTATAAAGTGTTAAAGTAACTTGCCCTTCTTTCCCCATCAGATGTCTGCAATTCTGATTCTATTTTTCCCTGACCTAGTTCACTCTCTAGCCTAATTCACTCATATAGTGACTACCCCATTCAAATCAAATCAAAACAACCTCTGCACTTTATACCTAGCCTAAAACCCTAATCCATCCATCCCTCTTGGCTGTGATTCTTTGGAGAGAGCCCTCTCCGGCATGGTAGGGATAACTACCAAGTCAAAAGATTGTTCTGTGGTTACCTCAGCTGGACTCTTCCTCAATCTTGGAGATCCAAGGAGCGATAACATACTGAACGAAAGCTCTATCTTCCTCAGGAAAGAACGAAAACGAGTTAGATCCGGTTTTGATGGTGGACAGTAGTTGAACACAAGAATGTTGAATCATCCACCTGGTGACTTCATTGTTCAAGATCCCGAGCTTCAAATTTTAGAGTGACTTCACTACCAAATAATCCATATTTCGGAGCATTGATGGTAATCATCGATGACAAGGTATGTGGTAAATCCTTTATCTAGTGAAATATTACTAACTTTAAGGAATGAGTTAGCAAAATTTTAGACTGATCAAAATTTCTTAACATCAGTATTTCATTGTTTGAAATCCAGCTGACTCACACCTCAAAGTAAAAATTGTCTTCTTGGTTTAGTTGCTGAAAGATTAGATAATGAAATTGAACTATTGGATGTTCAAATTGAATAATATGATTTCCAAGATCCTAAATAGTTCTTGGAAACTCTCCCTCCTCCCAAAGAAGAAAAGATAAGGCTGCCCTTGGATGGTTGGATTGACGGATGTTTTGATTTACAACCGGGATGTGACAATCTCCAGTCAAGAGCATATGTTAATGAATTGGGTTAGCAGATAGAATCTAGCTTTTATGATCCTATAGCAGCATATATGGAATATTTTCTTGGTTTGAATAACAAAGTAGATTTCCTTTTACAGAGCTAGAGGTATTATGTGTATATATTTCTGGTAGAATTCCCAATTATGTTCTGGTTCAAGCACTGTCAAACAACCTCGTCATTATAACAATTGCTTGATTGGTTGATTTGGCACTTTAGTATCACTTGATTTAGTGATTTTGTAGTAGATTAGTGTAGGATAAGTGTGCAATAAGCGTGTTGGAGAAGCACCCTTCAGCATCTAGTTTATAGTTTGCAGTGTGTGTGTTTTCAGTGTCTAGTTTGGTTGTAAGTTTTTGACCATATTAACCCACATGGTTAGGCACTTGGTCTATGTTGTTCTAGACACCTCCAAGGAGCTTCCATCCCCAATAAGGTCGATGTTAGTGTCAGTATTTGCATACTACCATCAGTGATCAAAACTCCTTTTTTCATATTCATATTAGGGTCTCGCTCAGAATTTTTTTCATTCCACCTAGGTCCTCATTAAACAATTTACTCGTTGATGGTAGCCCTAGTCAAAAAAAACTCACTCATCTACACTCCATCTACCTCCCTTGACCTTTTCCCATGCCCACTCCTCTCATTTCCCTCTCCTAGGGTTTTAAGGACATTTTTATTGGTTTCATGGCCTCCATGGTTAAATCATCAACAAAACTTGTCTCCTAATGCTCTTACGCCTTCCCCTATCCTTAATATACCTTCATAAACACTTCCGATCACTCCTACCCCTCAAAATTGTCATTTTTCTATAAACCCTAACCTATTGCTATCCTTTTGACACTTTTCTAGACTAGGCCTGTGTTTCGCCCTTTTGGACCCCTTCCCCTCACTCAATCCTTAAAATTCTAGTTTCCCTTACTTTCTAACATCCCTCCCTACCTCCCAAAATTTCCCTAAGAATTTAGAAACCCCATATCCCCTTTATTTCCCTTCATTCCTATAAATTTCCCAAACCCCCTGTTTTGCCTACACTAAACCCTAATTTCCTCTCCCATTGAGCAAGGGTTGGCTATGGAATCAAAGAAATATGAGTAGAGGAGGCCTAAGGGATGTCATTTAAGAAATTCTAAGGCCATTTCAACTCACAAGCATCATCTCTCCATCATTTTACAAGAAGTCATTCCAAGGGACAAATCATTTGCCACACATAGGGCCAGTTTTGCTTCAAAGTATGTTTCCAACCAAACAGAGATTAATTTTACAAAAGTGAGAGACATTTTGGTCCATAATAGGCAAAGGATTAAAAAACTCCTTCCTTTTTTACACAAGTGTCATGGTTTTGGAGAAATTTCAAAAATATAGTTGCTACAACAGAGTTGCTCCACTTCTGGAGTGCCCTTGGGAAAAATAAATTTTCTCCTAGTCAAAGTGTCCAAATGACTTTCTAGATGAGTCAAATGACAACTAGACTGAAATATATTTCTGATGAGCTATCATGAACTCAATTTGAAGTTTAGAAAGACCTCCAACAATTTCCTGCAAGATCACACTTCATTTTTGCACCCTCATTCTACACGTTTTGACCAGTCTTGGGAATGAACCTTTAGAGGGTCAAATCATTCCCATTTTGAAAACTAAAGAACATTTTGAAACTAGACTAGATACACTTTCCAATAAGCTATCCTAGGCTCAATTTGGACACCAATAAGTCAGGAAAACTTGGGTCTGAAGATGGTGCTGCGCGTTTGACACTAGCGATGTGCGTTTGACAGATGGCCCATTTTTTCACTGTTTCTATCCAAATTTGATTTTTACCTATGGGAAATAAATGTTTAATGATGTAATTATTATGTTTTTATAGTTACCTAGAATAACTACATTAGGTAAATGGCCTCCATGACTTGTGATGAATCAATTCACTTAAGTTAGGGATGAGTCACTTTGACCACCCTACACTCTAGCTATCATTTCATTGTTTGTTGTAACTACTCCTCCTATCATGGATTTGACTCCTGAGGCTAGGATGAGTTGGTTTTGAGGCCTATATCATGTAATATTTCAGTCATTCTACATGTTGGACTCTATTGGATGTTGTACTAGTGTTTCAGACTTTGGCATGAAATATACTGGATGAGTTGCAGCTATTTTGGTGGGATTCCTATGGCATGGTATTTTGATATTGTTTCCTCTTCAGTAACATATGTATGAATGTTTTGTACCTTTCATGATCCAATTCACTTTAAATATGTTTGATTTTCATGGTGTGATAAGTAGAAATCATCTTCTATGCTCTGTTTTGGGAAAACCATCATAAATTGTTTCATTTCTTCAGTTCAAAAAGAACTCATGGTTTTCATGCTCTTTTTACCACCTCCCTAGTCTAAACCATTTCATCACTATACTACAAAGTGTTAAAGTAACTTGCCTACCTTTCCCCATTAGATGTCCATGATTCTGATTCTCTTTTTCCCTGACCTAGTTCACTCTCTGGCCTAATTCACTCATCCAGTGACTACCCCATTCAAATCAAATCAAAACAACCTCTGCACTTTATACCTAACCTAAAACCATAATCTATCCATCCCTCTTGGTTGTGATTCTTTGGAGAGAGCCCTCTCTGGCCTGGTAAGGCTAGCTACCAAGTCAAAAGATTGGTATGTGGTTACCTCAGCTAGACTCTTCCTTAGCCTTGGAGATCTGAAGGAGCGATAACGCTCCCTTCATGCACAGAATAGTTTGACAATTGCCTTGCTAGCAACTAACACACCAAAAACACTACCTCATATAGATTCTAAGTTAATGTGCTCCTTATCCATGCTTGGCGGTGGACATGAAAGATCCAGCAAGTGATTTTGTTACCTGAGCATTTGCCAGAATGCATAAGAGCTTTAAAATGTCACTTATAAAATATATTTTGTGACCAAATGAAAATGAATCTCAAAAAAATAAAACATGGGTTTTCTCATAACGAGGTGAATTATGTTTAACGTGAATGATTTCCTCAAAATTCATAATTGTTTGAGAGAATTTCGGGGTTCTTTTAGCTTTATTTGCAAGATTCCTTGAGAAAAACGGTTTTTAATTAAATCTACATGCTTCAGTTGCGGTCCATGCAATAGATTGATTTTTCTAATCTACAAGAGATCGATATGCCACGGAGATGTTGAGTAGTACCATATTGATTATCAACTTGGTAAGCTTCAGAAGGATTTACGTGTATGCTATCTAGGATGCAACTACTGGTTACTATCCAAAAAAAATCTATTTCGCACAATGAACCCTCACGAAATTCCTTCATATAACAAATCTTCATTACACATAGTTGTCCAATCATGTAACCAACACAGTCATGGCATAAAACATTTTTTTTAGAGAAGAACAGGCTGCATCTATGGGCCACACAGTCAGTTTTTCTTCTAAATTAGAAATCACTGGTATTGGACCAAACAGCTGACTTGTGAGGTTTGTATGCCAGGAGCTTGATTTTCATTATGCTATTCCTTTGGGATTTTACAAATGCATATTTGAATATTGGATTTTTTGCAGGGATTATATTACCATGGGGAAAGGGTTCAAAACCTATTTCATTTTGGGATTTTGGATCTTCCTTTTGCAGTTCTGTAGGAGCTGGTATAGTCATTCCAACAAAGTTGGCTCACATTTAGATCAATTATTGTCAGATTCTACGACAATTTGATCATGATCGAGCAAGAAGAGGCATACAGCTCAGCTTTTCCTCTTGATATAATGTGTGTCCTCTTAGATACATCCTTTCTAAGAGAAAACGCTTTTTCCATTTACATTTACTTAATTTGCAAACTATTTTGGAAATAATTTTGTTGTTGGTCAAGGTAGGAACCCAATACACAACATTTATTCCAAGCATATTTGGTTTTGATGTCTGGTAGTACCGATGCAATACTAGATTGTGTTACAGGAAAGTGATTCTTTAGAGGGTTGCTCAAGCAATTCTCGACAATGATGTGTTTTATTCAATTTGGGCAATACAATAAATTATCCTTTAGAGTTGGATGTTCTAAATTTCTGTTCTGATGGGCTACGTGAGAAGTTGAAGGATCCAGTGCAACAATGCCTCTCGATTCTTCATGCGTTGCATTGTCAAAACCACATTTCATTTTCACAATGTTTCAATGCTTTTGACTTTCCAACCATGGAAAATTTCCTTTTTTCATTTTTGTTATGTTTTTTTATGTTATGTTGTGTTTTTTTAGTGTCTTTTATGTTTTATTATATTTTTTTTTTAAGAATGTTTTTGTAATGTTTATATATGTGTTTTATATATTCATATATGTTATGTTTTATGTTACTTTTTCTTTTTTTATGAAAAAGTATTTTTGTATATTGACTGTAAATATATATATATTTGTATTATATTTCATTTTGTAAATATTTCTTTAATTTTTTTTAATTGTATATTTTATTGTTTTTCAAGAAAATTGCCATGAGAAAATTTGTCGAAAAAATTTTGATGTGAAATTCATCATGGGACTCGAGCAAAAAAAAAAAATGTGATGATCCACTTACACATCGTCGAAGCAAGAAACAAAGGAAACAATAGAAAAACACAACACAAAATTAATCGAATAAAGGCGCAATAAGCTCACCTTACCTAAACATTAATTGTGAATCGAATTTTGTTAAGGTTGAGTTTTTACATTGTTAAAATCATGATCAAAATTTATCATTGGATCTGTCTAATGATTATGTTTTCAAGCATGATCCAGGAAAGAAGAAGAACTATAAAGATGCTTTATCTGCAAGATTTATTGATGAATTTTCGATCGAAGGTTGTTTTGCAAGAATCATCAAGCATTCGCAAATAATAATTCTTTATCTTTATGAAATTCTATGATTCAAAAATAAATAGAGGAAATTTTTTGCCTATGCATATCATCATTGTTTTAGAAATTGGATTTAATATCGCAATTGTGAAATTGGACTAACCATTAGAAGTGAAGACACATCCTGAACCTGTTAATTATGAAAAAATTTCATATGTACCTAGAGAAATTGATCACTTCTCTTTGAACACACTTACATTTTATTGCCATGTTTGTTTTTAGGTTCTAGGACAATCGAAGAACTGAAGGAGGCCAAATTGTGCATGATTTGATTTCTACGACCAATTTCAAAAAACATGAACCAATTGAATCCATTTCAATCATCAGGGAAAATTTTAAGAACCCCCCCTAAATTTACATGTATAATAAATGGGCGAATCTACATGGTATATAGGAAAAATGGAAGGCGATTTTATCAATAATATGATATGTATATATAATTTTTTGGCGAATCTCTCACCAGGCATGGCGAATATTTTACTCAATTATAAGATCTTGTGTTTATTGAATACACAAATGAAATCATTGCATTCTTTAAAATATCTTTTGAAATCAAAATTACCCAAATTACATATCGATAATCTAATGGGTGTAAGATAAAATTCACCCGTGCCATTCACAGAAAGCATGAGAAAAAAACTTAATACTATATAAAACCAATAAAAATTCAAATTCATCACTTCTAGGGACCTCGTAAGCATGAGAAAATTACCCAAATTACAATCTATTTACCCCACTTCTAGGGACCTCGTAACCAACCACCCTGCCAATACACAAGTATGTTCCCGTTTGCAATTAGAAAAATTACCCAAATTACAATCTGTTTACTCCAGCATATGTT
>APFE031019460.1:34388-49160 GCA_000404065.3 Pinus taeda
TTTTTACCCTCTCCCTTAAAATAAAGTGGGCTATTTGAGGTGATTTGTAAAAATGTACTATGACACAAAATATTCGCCCACTAAAAATTTAAAACCCCTTAATTTCACCAAAGGGCAAACATTCGCCCCTAAAATCACCCCTATCAATCATCCATTAATGCCATCATTTTTCCTCTCCAAACTCACAAGATATTCAAGCATTTTCGCTAAGCATAGTCATCATCATTTTCCTTGAAAGTGTCACATGTTTTCCACTTACATTTTCCATAATTTCCATTCATAGAGACATTCAACTCACTTACATGTTGGTTTTTCCTTTTTCTTTTCATTCACTTGTTTACCCTCTTGTCATTTTCCTTTTCCATTAAATAAATCCTGCTTGATGCAAATTTTCCATCCATAGTCCTTCCAAAATAATTATTCCATACTCGCGTTAAATGATGGGGGATTCATAATTCCTCCCTTCTAACAATTCTTGGCCTATCGACATCAGCACATTATCTAAGTTCATGGCTACAGTCCTTATTAGTACCTTGAGGCTTGTATGCATCAATGACAAGTTCTCTTGCCAACAATCATGGAAATACATCAATGTCCCTTGATCATTGGATCTTGCAAGTGGCTTGACATTAGCTCATCTATTCACACTTTTCAAGATGTACTTAGGTACCTTGGCACTCGTTGACATTAATGGCGAGTTTGCCTCGCATTGGTTAATGACATTCATTAATGGCAGGCAATCCAATGACTTCTCTTCATGCTCGAAAACAACACATTTATTCGCATGACTAGAATTGTAGCATTGGATTTTGTAGCAAGTGAAGACTTTATCATTCAGCATTTTCTAGCAGATATAGCAGATTTAGCAGCAGAAATAAGGAATCCACTTTCACCACCTCATCCACCATTTATGCAACCAAGAAGCAAATGAAATTCCACATTCTATTCCATGATCCAGTAGCAACTACAACTTCTCTACATATGCACAATCTTTGCACTTCCTAGGTAAGTAACAATATGTTCTTTTCTAGCTTTTAATCATAGAATTCCTTGAATACTGAAATTATAATTTTTGGAAAATACTTCACTACATTTCCTTTCTCATTTTAAAAAAACCATAAACACCTTTAGTTGGGGGGGTAAGGGACATACATTATTATCACATCCATGTCACTTCATTCCATTTCACCTAATTTCATCCTAACATACTTGTCCTAATCAATTATGACTGCATTGTGGTTCAAACGTTATGTGATTTGAAAATAAATGCCTAAATGATGAGCATATTTTATGGTTGATTTAAAGATGCATTCTTAAATATGTTCAGTAAATCTTGCTGCAATAGAAAGAAACAAGGTATTGATACATAAGAACCAATACCAATTTAGATTTGGTTGTCACACAAGAACCAACCAAACATGTTGCAATTCAATGTATGATAAGGAATACTTTGCAAAAAGAAATGAAATTGTCAAATGAAAAGTTTAAGGACACTTGATATAAACCAAGCTCATTCAAAAGAAAATCATGATTAGGCAATGCAGTGGATTTCATGAGGACATGAAATAACCTCAGTTGGGGGGTATGTAGAGTCTTCAAAATTTCTTCAAAATATCATCCACTTTCACCTTTATTGCCACCATTTCACTCAGTGCATTTCGCAACTCCATAGCCATATAATCTTTCATTAGCCTCCATTTTCATGATTACATGGGGTTACCTTTGTTTTTTCCAAAAGCTAATGATTTCTGGTATTTTAAGTGAATTTATGGTTAAAACTTAGAAAAATGACATATACTTGCTAATACTTAAAAGTGGCTTGAGTTTCATGACATGTGTAGGTCATTTGGAAACCTCCAAGGCACCCTTATTTGGCTTCCAATGCTAAAATTCGAATCCCCTTCGAGATATGGAAGAATATTTGGATAAAGGTAAAAGAGGATGTGTCTCATCATTACCTATTTGAGTTGTAACTCTATGAGATTTTCTAGGGATCTAGGGAGAGAATAATGGACCTCCATTAATGAGGTAGCTTCTTATGATCTTGTATAATTAGGAGAGTCTTCTCCTTTCAAAGACATGTGTAAAGTTGGAGATACTCGGGTGTACAAGTTAAGATTAATTATGTTTGAATGGAATTTAGATTTAGCACCATGCTCATGAGTGATGTTCACCTTTTTCTGGTAATGCTTGCATTGGAAGTCTCTCAACTTGCCATCTCTCATGCTTTTGGATTGGCCACCTATAATGTGTGAGATTTATTGTTTTCATATATTAAGATTTATTGCTTTCATATATTTTCATGTGTGAGAGGTTAAGAGTGATTATTTTTATTTGATTTCATATCTTTTCATGTGTGAGAGATTAAGAATGATTGGTTTTTCTTTCATTTCATTTCATGTGGTTTTGATTATTCATTTCATAGGATCCTAATTTGATAATGCACACATGATACCTTAGAGTAGATTTCATTTCATGCAATTTCAATTCCTACAAGTGTGGTAGATTAAGATTTCAATCCTGCAAGTGTGGTAGATTAAGATTTCAATTCTTGCAAGTGTGGTAGATTAAGATTTCAATTCTTGCAAGTGTGATAGATTAAGATTTAAATTCCGCGTGTTGTACTATAATTGTACTATAATTTCTTTTGAATTGATTTTTGAATTAGAATAGGTGAATTTGGTTTGTTGTTATTTGGTGTCGTAGTTAGATTGATCTAAATTGAAACTTAATTTCTAGCATATACAGTGCACACATGCTTCACAAGTTTTATGAAACTCCTGAGTTGACAATTAAATGATAGGTAACTAATTTGCCTCAAACTGACACCATGTATCTTTTCTTGCACATGTGGGACCTACTAGACGTTCATTGGCTCGCTCGGTGGATAACGATCCTTATCGTTTGAGTGGTGTTGGTGTAGACAGTGAGACATGGTGGCAGAGAGATGCTAGGGTGTGAGAGGACCTAAGATATTGTTTCAGCATTGTCTTCTCGAGATAGGTGGGCCCTCAAGAGAGGGGGGTAGTTCATTTGTTTTCTCTTAGATGGAGAGGTTGCGGGATATTGTTGAGATTGCAAAGGTATGCATAGAGGTTGCAAAGGAATGGGCAGATGTTGTATAGGAGGGAGGAGGGGATGTAGAGAATGTGTGGGATTGCGCGACCACCCTACTCAAGGGAATTCCTGAGCTGGGTTGGGCGATGTTGGGGGAGGATATGTTGGATAGAGTTATGGCTCGAGACAGAGTGTGGCATCTTGTCCTTCATCAGTTTGCAGTAATAGTGGTGACTGCTCATCCTATTTTGGTCCTAGCACCAGATGAGGCCAAAGGGCCTCACACAGAGGCTGATGAGGATGTTGGACCTCAACCCTAGATGTATTTTTGTATGCCTATACTAGGGGAGGTTCCCATTATGAGGATGCTCCCCTTTTTATGACTTGATTTTTCCTAGTGATGGCCAACAAATGTAGTTTTTTATAAATGTTTATATATATATGAGATGATTATTTTTTGCGGCTATACATGACATTTCTTATATGAGATGATTTTATATATGTGTTGTAATTTATTGCATTTATTTATTAGATATGTTTTTCACAATTTATGTGTCTTGATGATGATGGATATGTGATACATTCCAGTCAAGGATCTGATTAGCTATGCGGTCAACTACATGATTTTGATTTCTTGGTATATGTGTAAATGTGATATGATCAAAAGCATGAGCTAACCTTTATGCATGCAGATATTTCCATAAAAGGAAAGGGTCACATAGCTTTAAGGTTATGTTCAACTACGATACAACGAGTTAGGAGTCAAGGAACACATGTAGGTGACTGATACCTAAGTGGGAGGTATTAGCCAAGAGGCCTATGACAACATCATATTTGACTTGATTATTTATGGTTGAACCAATGCAAAGCCCATTTTGGTGGAAGGGTGTAAGGTCAGGAGAGCATATTCCCCAAGCTACTGCAGCGATATTTTGTGACCATCGAGAAGAACCATCCGTGAGCCTGTGATGATAGGCTAGTGAATGATTAATTTGTGAAACATGATGATAGTATGGCTTTAGCGTACATCCATTAAAAGGTGATCATAAGAAAGAAAGAAGTCATGGTACAATATGCTTACATGTTAGAGTTGAATTTTGTGTTATGGATAGAATTTTTTAAGATAGATCTCATTAAAGGGGTCTTTGAGGTAGGTGCCATAGGCTCTACTAACAAATATGATTTGTTGAGGAGACAATGTTTAATGATGTATGGACCTTTCCATAAAGTTTCAAATTTCCCTGGTCCTAACATTTGTTTGGAAACATCATAGAGATGGAGTAATTCCCCTTCTGTAAATGAATGAGGGGTGACATTCCGGTCAAAGGAGGATTTAGTCTTCTTATTATGGGCTTGATTATGTTGGAGTGACTCCTACTGACTTTTGTCAATGTGTTCCGAATGTACTATCCTCTATTCTAAAGGTGAGGTCTATGGAAGGAGTTTGATGGTTAAGTGTAAGGTGGGGATCTCACATTTAATGGGGAGTATGGTCTCAACCCCATACACTAACTAGAAAGGGTCGAATCCTAGGGATGCTTTAGTGGTTGTACGGTATTACCATAAGGCTGAAAAGACCATGGTGGTGCCAATTGGTTTTTTGGTTGTTCACCATACACTGCAACATTATTTTGATGGATTCTACCTAAAAATTGGAATGAGGGTAGCATGGAAAATCGAACTCACAAGAGAAACCAAGGTGTTGGGATAGTTCCTGAAATATCTCATTATCGAAGTTTTTACCATGATCCCAAACCAATGCCTTGGGAACATTGAACTGTGTTATGACATCGTACAAGAAAAACCACACTATGGTTTCTGTAGTGTTATTGTAAGTGAGTATGGCTTCTACCCATTTGGTGAAGTAGTCTACTGCAAAGATAATCTACCTATGGCCGCCTTGAGACTGTGGGTTTCAAGTCATGAAGTTGATTCCCCATTTGAAAAATGGGCTTGCAAAAATGGCTAGGTGGAGGGGAGCTAGGGGACCCCATGCTTTGTGAGCGTATCATTGGCAACATTCACATCGATTGACTGCTTGGATATAGTTGTGAAACAAAGTGGGCCAAAAATAACCAATGCAGAGGACGTTTTATGCCATGCCCATTCCTAATAGGTGGTCGTCGCAAGCTCCGCTATGGAAGTCATTTAAGACCTTTTTTTCTTCGCCAATGGTATGACATCAATGGAGGATGGTATTGATGCCATGCTAATAGATGACATCCCCCATAAGGAGGTAATGTCAAACATGGTGATGAATGCGCTAACGATCATCAGAAGTGAGGTGTGGGTTGAAATTTTGGGTTCAGAGGAAAACTCGAATAGTGTCGTACCAAGGATCATCCATAGATATGACGAGAAAGTGTTCATTTGGAAAAGAGTCATTAATCGGGGACCCTTGGGATTTTAAAGGGAGGTCTGTGATGAACTCAGAAAGTATTAAGGCTTTCCTGCTTTTTTGGAGGAACCAAAAAGTAAGTCAAATTCTTGTAAAATAACTACCCAATAGGTCTATTTGTGGTTAATAATATGACAAGTAAGCAAATATCACATGGGATTTCTATTTGCAACTATGGTAGCAATCTGTAGGATGATGTAGTGTCGAAGCTTTTGTATGGAATGTATGAGTGCTAAGGTAATTTTCTCTATTGGATCATACTTTAAGGTAGTACCAAAGAGGTTCTTACTAATGTAGTAAATGACATGTAAGTGGTTTGTTGCTCCTCCTTGGACCAATACCCCTTCTATGGCTACTTCTGAAGATGATAAGTAGAGGGTATAGTCCTTGGTATAGTTAGAGGGGCTAATCAGAGGAGCCTATGATAATGTGTCCTTCAGGGCCTCAAATGATTATTGGGCTTCATCATCCCATTAGAAGGGAATGTCTTGATGAAGGAGGTGTAAGAAACTATGTGGATATATGGTGTAGTCTGGGACAAAGTGACGCAAGAAATTGGCCTTTCCTTGCAGGATTTGTATCTTCCAAAACTTTTTGGCAGAAGGATATCTCGTATGGCTTGGATTTTTAGGGGGTCTACACAAATACCCTATTGGGAGATTATGAATCCCAACATTTTTACAACGCTAACACAATATACACACTTGAGGGGATTCAAGCATAGGTTGTATTGTTAACACCTCTAAAAAACCAAGTGAAGATCCTATTGATGTTTAAAGCATTTTTTGGAGCAAACCATGAGGTCAGCCAAATAGGCTAAGATGAGATGAGCCAGATCGTGGAATATATAATTCATAGCCCATTGGAATTTTGCTACGATATTTTTAAGGCCAAAGGGCATAATGTAGTAGTACCCCATAGGGTTGTAAGAGAAATATTGTATTGATCTGTATGGTGGATTCATATCTAATTGTATATGAAAAATCCATCCATAAAGGACAAGGCTTCGTGTCCTGCACATGCATCGGTAACTTGATCAATGAAGGGGGTTGGATAATTGTCTATGGGACATGCCTTATTTAGATCTCGAAAATTATTACAAACTTGAATGGTGCCTTGTTTCTTAATGATGGGTACAAGGTTAGAAAACCAACAGGTGTAAGTGATAGGGTAGATGAAACCATATTTATGGAGCCTATTGATTTCAAGTTTGATCGTATAGGCTTTGGAAGGGTGGAGTTGATGTTGTTTCTTCCTAACAGGGTAGGAATATGGCCACGTGTTAATGTGTTGTTCTATGATGGTAGGACTATTTTTGGGAATTTCAAAGTAAGACCAAGCAAAGATGTACCTATATTCTTGGAAGAGGTCCTTGTATGATGTCCCCAGCGAGATTTCCTCAACTATGCCTAGTTTTACAAAAAACATTAGCTTGATAGTGGGTGTGATGTTGGATATATTCCCTTCCTCAAATGTATTTGGTGCAGGAATGTGATTCTTGAACTAATAAACCTATCCTAGGGGTAAGAAATCCTTTGCTTCTATGGCGCATATGTTTTGACTTGGTGCCTCAGTGGGTGAGAAGGCTTTCTCTGGTAAGAATAACAAATAGTGATGCATGGAATCCCAAGGGAAATCTAGTTTTGTCATGGCCTCCATAATATCTTCACCTAAGTTAAAAAGATGATATAAAGGTGTTAAAGACCGCAAGAGGTCGTGAGGATAGGATTGGGATATAGTGGTTCTGGTTGACGAACAACAAACTGAATTTATGGTTGCCATTGTAGAGCCTAGTGATGTTGACAATGTGCAAATAACATGGGTATGCACAGTTGGGGTGGCACCACCTTTGTGGGGGGGTGTAGTAGTCTCGAAACCAAACATTGATGAGAAAACGACATGAATCAGGATTTCTATAGTTGAGGAAATGAATCGTATATGGCTTTGTGTGTTTCTTCAGCACCAAATGGTGGTAAGATTTCTCTTATGGGTTATTGAGGGTAGCCATTGGTACTAACGTGATATGTGGTCGTGTTACGACATCTCGCATAGCTACCAATAATGGGCTTGTTAAGAGGTTGGTCAAGCATACATGTCATGGGTTGTTCTAGGGTTGGGTGTCTATTTGGACATATGTTGAGGTCCCAACATTATATTGGTGCAAATGATCCAATGCTTCGTGAAATCAGGGAAGGGTTAGGAAAAAACAAGTATGATGGTTCAATGTACAAATGCATAAGTTATGGTGTTCCCAAAAACCTGGACACTATTTAATCATATATCCAAGTTCATCACATAAGGCATAGATGGAGGTAGGTTGAGGTGTTACTAATTCTGGTTTCCTTCTTGAGTAGTGGGAGGTTGTGTGGCCATGAGTGTAAGAGGAATATGAGCATGAAGCTTCTTCCTCAAAGACACAAAAAATGGTTTTGGACCCATTTTCGGTCATTGATGTGGTGGGAAGCGATTGGGTCATGGTATTTGTTTGAGAGAGGGTTCCTAATGCATCTCGATAACAAGGGATTTTGGGGCAATGGTTAGTGTAATGTTTGTATTCTATGCATATAGTGCATGCATGGTTAATGTGTAATGTCTTATTTCACATTGGGGTGTCCTTTTCTCCGAGGGTGGAGGTAGGGATACTAGCAATGTTTGGGCATAAAGAAGGGCTTTTAACTCTTCCAACACTAGGCACAAGTTCGTATGGTGTCATACTAATTCGCATAAAACACAAGATGGTGGTATCCTATGTGAGGAAGTGTTTGAGGCCTCCACCTTCTTTCATTTCTGCTTATCCCTCCTGTTAGCACCTATTGGTGTTGACGCAGGCATAACTCCATTTGGGGTGGTTTCTTTGGGGGGGCTACACGAATGATGCATGTCGAGGTAATACCTGAGTGTGTAGAGATCGTCTCTGGGGCCACCAGATAGATATCACTAAAGCCATATTTGGAAATGTTGGGGTTTCCATGACTTGGTGTGAAACAAAACCAAGTGGGGGATATACAAAGGGTGTTTGAGTGATAGCATAGGGTAGGAACGTTGATTCAATAACCATAGCACTAAGGGTATCAAGAAATAGTTCTTTTGTTTGTGATGTGTTTGACAATCTCATCATGCACACTGAGGCTGGAGGGGAGGGGTCTCTATTAGAGGTGGGTCTCTTGGGTATGTGCCAAGCAACGATGATGGTTTAAACATCCTTGGGCCCATTTCAATCAAAGTGGCAATCAAATCTTTATGGGATGGTAGCACCCTGTCAAGATAATTTTTAGTCTTTTTCTCGTAGTATGTGAGTTGATCTACTGTAATGATTTTCCCGTCATGGGGAAACATCAGGATATGGAACACAGAAGATGCCACTGCAGTCATAACATACATGTAGTTACTTCCTAGCAAGATATTGTAATCAACTTGTGCATCAAGGACTTCTATGTCGATGAGCATGGTTTTGTTGGCAAGCTCTACTGGTATGTATTGAAAAAATCCTATGGGAGCCAATTGGCACCCGTCGATATCTCTAAGTTTAATGGGTGATGGTTTTAGTTCTAGAGAACCCAATTTCTACCAAATTATCTTTGACATGATGCAAATATGTTCCCCCTCATCAACAAACAACTATGGATGCTGATGTTCCGAATGGTGACCAGAATCTGGAAGGTGACTATTGATGGACGGCGGGGAGTAGCATTATCCAAGTCAAAATACATTAAATGAGAATCGGCATGATAAATAGCTCCTAACATGGAAAGAAAGGATTTATGTTGGGTTGGGAAAGTTTTCAAAACTTACAGTGCTGACATGGTCGATGGGGATTGAGCTAGATCATCCATGATACTATAATTATGAGTTTCTTTTAACATATGCCCTTCTCAACTAAGTGGTCCTTTGGTCATAAGTGGGATGTTTTCAAGGGGGGATCAAGGCAAGGTCCTTCACTTGTGAACTGTAGTTAGCTTCTTCTTGTTCTTTATTAAATTTTCATCATCAAATAATTATCAACATTATAAAAGAGAGAGGACACAAGATATAGACTCCAAGATAGGAAAAACTCCTCCAAAGGGGAAAACCCAAAAAGAATCTCGTCTCTTCTTATAGAATTAGTTCAAATGAGAAATCCAAGACCAAAGACCAATATCAAACCTTCTCCAAGCACTAATTCAACCCTTCAAATGATCTCCTTCAAGACAAGAGAAGATATACCAAAGTCAACAAAAGTCAACTCTTTCAAGGTATTTTCAAAAAAATAATTAGCCTCCACTTCATATCTATAATTTTAGCCTATAAAATTCAACCCTGCAATAACTGCAGAAACCCTAGTTTTCTTCGCATGTGTAGGAATACAAGTCAACATTATAGTCTCCCTCTTTCGATTCTATTTTCTCCTTGTCTTCTTGTTCCTTTTATATTATTTTCTTCTTCTTTATTGCTTGAGATATGAACTATAGAAGTGTGTCCAAATGAATCAAACTAGCTTCCTTTATATAGCCTTCTCATGAGGTCAAATGACCTCAAACTGGGTTGACTTCTTCTGGCAGAGTCAACTTGGTCTTAGAGGTCAAATTTGACTTTCTAGACTCAAAAATAATATATTTTACATGTTAAAAATTTCCCAATAGGGTCTTATACAAATGATAAGGAATCTCTTGAGTCAAGAAAAATATTCTTTTGACTTGAAAAACCCTAGGAGCATGAAATGCATGCTTGACCTAAATGACCAACAAAATGGAGCATGAAACCCATGCTTAAAAATAATATTTTTCTTTCTTCTTTTTATTGTAACATAATGACATGAGTACAATGACAATTATGAAGACCAAAATTAGATACATCTTCCAACACCCCCTCCTAATTAGGGAGGTATTGATAATTTTACAACTGGAATAAGGATATTCTCAAACTGAAGAGCTCTCATAAGAAGAGTCAGATTGATAAGCCATTCTCAATCATCATAACTAGCATTGTCAACATAGTAAGGCCTTTAACTAACAAGCTCTATTTATACTAGAGCATGATGTTGGGACGCTTTTATGTGAGACACCACACTATCTCTTAAGTCACATACCCCATCTAGATTTTCACTAGGAATGTCCTTTTAATATTATTCTTATTTTATATTACCCATCCTCGAAGAATTTTAATCCTCTTAGACCACTCTTATCTTGCATACCTGTCCAATCCTCAAAGAGTGGCAATCAACTTCCTATCTTGGATTATATATCCTCAAGGAATATAAATATTAGATGCTTATCCAATCCTCCATTCTCCTTCCTAGTTCCTTCACTAAGACTTACAATTGTTAGTCCTAGTATAGTGCATGACACATGGAGAATATCATGTCTTTAACATCACTCTCTCTCAAGCTAAAGAGGAGATCATCATTCCCTCTTGATTGGGGAATAGATCCTTTCTCCTTCTTAAACATCTAAGGAAACCTCTTACTCCCTCTAAATCATAGAGGACATTGTTTTACTTCCTTTCAATTGGGAAGCTTTATAGTGTGCCTTCATCAATATATCAACTACTAGTCCTTTATGGAGATCTTCAACTAGCTACATGGCTCCTCCTCTTATTCACATATTCATCAAATTTAGCTTTCATATTTCTGAATTTAGTGGATCCAATTGTGACAACATTTGGACCATCAACATTTCATATCACTTTCCTCTAGTCATCATAAACAAAGGAATTATATTTAGCCAATGAAAGTAGAGCTTAGTCATATCTCCCTTTAAACATGAAAGTGATCATCATTGTCATCAAACATTAAAATCGGGTTATATCTTTGTACTATTGCCTCTTAATCCTAAGATGATGTAATACTACTACAATTCTTCAAGGATTACTAAAACCATCCACTCAAGCCACATATTTATTGAATTGAGTTCAAGACAGTTTTAGATACACTTTCCTCAACTACCATTAGGCATTTTTGCAATATCCTTCCAGGTAGAGAAATCATATATCAATGAGATAACCAAAACCAAAACATGAATATCAAAATTACTTCAATATGATGGCCTCTTTGGATTCTACATACTTATGAGATAAAAATCCTTTCACATTATATATCTTCATATTTTATCAAAGATCCCTTCCCATGGTAATCACTTGTAATAAAATTGCTCATGGAGTAAACTAACCAGCAATGTAAAATTTATTCTTTCTTAGAGTTTTCATTATCAACTCTCTTTCTTTCTTTAGGAAATCATATTCGATGTTGACCAATATCATCATGTCTAAATAATGTTGTCTTGTGGAAGAGTCTTGATCCATAACCATTCTAAAGCATGCCAAACTCCTTCTTCCAAGTGTCGAGTAATTACATGGAAGCCTTCTCATACTCATGTTATCGAGCACATTCTTATCATTAATTCTTTCGGTAAGATTCCTTTAGACATTAATTCTACCTCTTTTGAAAAGAGTAACTGGAGACATGCATACCTTTGACCATCTAGCCATCCTTTCTTTGAATCAGCTTGATTATTTCCTTATCAAAGTTAAGTTTTCCTTAAGATGAGAAAGCCTTTAATTCTTCCTCTCAAACTGCAACTTGACCATCATCATCCCTTCATGCTTCGAGACTATTGTTTCCATACTAGATGGAATATATACCAGTCATTTCATGATGCTTCTAAGTCAAAGAACCCTCCCTAAATTATGTTTCATTTAGTAGGATCTTGATTATCCTTTCTGCAAGATGAATGCCTCTAACATTATGTTATAAAATACTTGGATGAACTATGATATGAAAGATGGTCCAAAACTTCTCACTCTTGTTGGCTAGATGACTTCTTCCAAAGAAACTTGAACATGTATACTCTAATTTATCTATTATCATATGTTTTCTTCTATAATTCCATGCTTCCTTTCATGATGCTACAAAAATCAAAACTCTTCTAGAGAATGCAACAATGCATGCTATTCTAACTACTATATTAATAAAAGAAAGACAATCTATACATAAACTAGATAGATATGGAGCTCCCTTCAATAGTATAGATCCTTGGGATCCTCACCTTTTAGCTTCTTCTCAGGTTCTTCCTTTTCTTCAGTTGTGTGAGCTCCACTCATTTACTTCCTTTTGTTTTGTTTATTGTTTTTTGTATTTTTGGATATTCCCCCTTAAAATTTCCATATTCATTACATCCATAGCATTAAATCTTGGAAATATCTGGTTTTCCTTTGGACTTTACACACTTCCCTTTCTTCTTCTTCTTCTTCTTGGATTTTACAATAAAGGCTTGAGACTTCTCATTTGATTCGGTGTCATACTTTTCCTTTATCCTTGTTTCTTCCAAGATGCATTGAGCCCATAGTTCATCAAATGGAGTAGTATATTTTCTTCAGTAGACACTAGTCACAAAACTACTCCATTTAGACGGAAAAGTATTTAGAACACATGTAGTCATATCTAAATTAGAAATGACTTCCCAAAGCCCTTGCAACCAGTCCCTTCATTATGAGATATTCATAATATATGTGGGAATATCTTTATTATTCTATATCCTTGTTCTACATAGTTGATTCGTCAAAGATATATTCTGACCTAATGTACTTATAGAGTACAACTTCACCAATTTATCATAAATATCCTTAAATTTATTCAAATTAGTAACAAAGGGTATGAGATGATCCTTTATGGATTCAATAATAATCCTTTGTTCCCTCACCTCTCCCTTCTTATATCTTTCTAATTCTTGAGTCTTCTCCTTGTCTCGTTGAGCAATTTCTCCAAGAAAATATTCCATGACTTCATTTTCTAAGCCCCAAATCAATCTTTTTCTTCCATGCTAAGAAGTGTGTTGATCCAATGAGCTTGTTTCTTTCCTTGCAAAAATGAAGCCATTTGATTTGTAGGTTAATACATGGAGAACAATGTATCACTTACTTTTTAAACAAGTGTATTTCTTGATGGTTCCTTCAACTTCTTTGAAACCTTCAAGAATCTTCAAGAGACCTTAATGATGTCCTTTAAATAGTAAGGAGCCTTTAAGAGAAAAATATACGTTCATCTTATTCAATGATATCTTATAGTATTCTTCCTTCCTTCAATGAGATCTTGTAGTATCCTTCTATATCAACATGGCCCCTTTCTAATGTTCTTCCTTATGCCCTTTCCTTTTGTCCTTTTGAAAATGACTCCCTTTGATAAGAAACCTTGTCAACAAGATGATATTCAAGTTTCCTTCTCTTCACCTTAGCTCTAACTCCATGTTGGAGAATCAAGTAGGGTTAAGCAATTCTCCTTATCCTTAATAATTGCTTGTGAACATTAATTAGCTTCTTCTTGTTCTTTATTAAAGATAGAGGACACAAAATATAGGCTCCAAGCTAGGGAAAACCCTCCAAAGGGGAAAACAAAAAAGATTCTCTTCTATTCTTATAGATTTAGTCCAAATGAGAAATCCAATACCAAAGACCAAAGCCAAACCTTCTCCAAGCATTAAGTTGGACATTCAAACAATCTCCCTCAAGAGAAGACAAGATCTACCAAATTCAAAGAAAGTCAATGAAATTTGACTCTTTCAAGGTCTACCCCAAACAAGGTTTAGGCCTCCACTTCAGATCTACAATTACATCCCTATAATGACTACAAAAAACTTAGTTTTCTTCACACACGTGGCCAAAAAAGTCAATATTATAATCTCCTTCTTTCACTTTTATTTGCTCCTTGTCTTCTTGTTCCTTTGCTCTTATTTTCTTCTTCTTTCTTTCTTGAGATACAAAATACAGAATTTTATCCAAATGGATCAAATCATTTTACTTTATATAGCATTCTAATGAGGTCAAATTACCTCAAACTGGGCCGACTTTTTCTGTCGGGGACCACTTGGTCTTGGAGGTGCAATTTGACTTTCTAGACTCAAAAATAATGTCTTTTACATGTTACTACTTTCCAAATATGGTATTATACAAATGATAAGGGCTCTCTTTACTCAAGAAAAATATCCTTTTGAATTGACAAACCCTAAGAGCATAGAATGAATGCTTGACCTAGATGACCAACAAAATGGAGCAGGAAATAATATTTTTCCTTCTTCTTTTACTTTTAACATAATGAAATGAGTATAATGAAAATTATGGAGACCAAAACTAGTTACATCTTCCAACATCATATGCACATATGTTTAAATTACGTATTGATATTTCTCAAGAAGCTTCTATTTGGTAGAATCAATCCATGGAGAGGAAGGATATGGAAGAGGTTGCCTAGGGTTGTGTACAACTCACTTAAGAAAAATTACCTATCCAAACCCATATACCAGGAGAGGATCCACTATAGGCTATCCAATATTTGGTGTTGTTAGGGTCCT
>APFE031019460.1:73972-108987 GCA_000404065.3 Pinus taeda
AACTGGCAAGAAGCTGAAGTCTTCTGCTAGAGGAAGTGCTCCTCTTGTTTTGAAGAGGGAAACCTTCAACCATGAAAGGGAGGTCTCAACCCACATAAAAGGGAGAACTTCAACCTGAAAAGGGAAGTCTCAACCTGTGATGGTTTAAGGATGACCAACAACTCTGGAATGCTTAATGCAATTCCTGGAACTCTTCAAAAACTGGCAAGAAGCTGGAGTCTTCTGCTAGAGGAAGTGTTCTCAATTTTGTTCCCGGAACTCTTCCAAAACTGGCAAGAAGCTGAAGTCTTCTGCTAGAGGAAGTGTCCCAGATTGTCAACTGAAGGCATGTTCACGGGCATCTTTGTCTCTGGCTACAACTCTGAAACTGGTGTGGCAGGTTGTGGCTCAGGCTCGCTTGATGTGGCTTTGAAGCTTGTAGATGACCATCATTTCCCCCCGTGTCAGATACAAAGTGAGAAGATGGAGAAAACTCAACTGCAAGACTGTTCAATATTCTGGAACAAGTTCTGACATGTGTTTGAAATATCTTCTTGGTTGTTGATGCCCATTTCCAAGAAGCGATCCATCCTAGATGAATCTTTGTTCTTGCAGGGTGTTAGTTTTTAAAGCATCTGTTTGAAGAATGACTGGTTTTATGACAGTGCTTACATGGATGAATATCAAAACAGTGATCTTTCATATGGCCAACTCGATCACAGTGTTTGCATTTCACAATCTGTTGTTGTTGTTGCTGTTGTGGAAGAGGAGCAGAGTCTGGAACAGCTGAAGCTAAACTGTCATGAGGAGCAGGTGAACTGTCATAAATGAAACCAACACTCTGAAACTGAATGGGCTTTGAGTAGTCTGGAATATGAAAGGACAAGTCCTTGTCATATCCAAGACCGGTTCTGTGCTTGTTGTGGACAAGCTGTTCCCAAGGTCTGATGATGGGCTTGGGAAGTGCAGACTGAACTTCTGCATCTGCATGTAAAACTGCTGCTTTATTTAAATGAACTGGAACATTATTGACTTGCTGTTTATGGGAGTCTGTTTCAATCTTCTGAACAGAAACAGGTTCAGAAAGATGACTCCATTGCTGTAGTTCTTCTTGCTGTAGCTGTGATTCAAGCTGCAAAAAATCGATCTTTTCTCGTGCATTTTGCAAACAGGTTTGAATATTAGAGAGAGAGTCATTGCTAACTTTTACCATCCCATCAATACTGGAATGTATTAGGGTATTCAGTAACTCTAATACATCATCCATTCGATCCATTTCAAAACAATGCTTCAATGAACTTGTGGTAACTTAGAAGAAGAGCATCAATATTATACTACTCAGAGAAGCCTTTTCAAAATATCAAATCTGAAAGTTTGTCCGCAGTACCGCTACAGATAGAAACAAGAACTTTATCATCCCCTTGGACTTGAATAATAAAATGGCAAATGTTGTAAAAGTGTTGACCAATAGTGGAAACTTAATAATTTCTGTCACAAATAACTGATAATTCCGTTGCTGCAATTTTAATGTCTACTCCCTGTTTCATGAAAGGAACATCATATATATATATAATGGCACACAGTGAGCTTACAACACAAACAGGTGAATGTTATGACAGTGTACAAATAGTGGCGCACAGCGTTTCACTAGTTTGTAACTCATACAACTCTGCTCGGTCTTCTTATAATCAATGGAAGGGAACAGCCCTCAGTTGATTTATGAATACACAAATCAACCCTTTTAAAATCATGACAGCAGAGTATTCAAATTAACCGGACAGCACAACTTATCAACGCTTTTATAAGCAATTCAACACAATATACGATGAGTTCTCCACAATGTTCAGTGCGCAGCTTCACTTAGCTACAAAACTGGATGCCAAGTTTCTCGTTTATTCAGAGAGAGAGGCCGCGAGGAAAGGATTCAAAACCTATGCAGAAAATTTAGAGCAGTGAAATAGTTGACCATTGTCAGTTGTACACTTCACTCAACCCCACATCAAAGTTCTGTAGAAGTATACACACTCAAAACAACACTCTTTCAACAAGGCTTCAGCATATATATATATATATATATTTCTGCTTACCAACAACATGCTAGATGGCAACACACAGCAATCTGGACTACTAGACAGTACATACTTGGGCAATTCAGCTCTCAAGGAAGCCTACTACAGCTTTTAATTCTTAATGGTTGATACTATATGAATGATATCAATGCCAAGATTCAGATTTCATGAATTGATCCTCTGATGGAATGAAAATTTAGTCTACTTTTCGTATGCCGTGGCTAACTCTACTTGCAATCCATAATTGAGGACATGGGTAGGTTCACATCACAATAACACCACCAGAAATTACCGATCTCATTCGTTCAGTTACTGCACTGCACTGGATGGACAAGAGGCAGATAATTTCGGCCTCATTCTTCTTATCTTGATCGTTGTTCGATACTTGTTTCTTTTCCTAGTTCATGCCTTCCTTCCAGGAGCCTCTGTGGAATATGAAAGGTCTTATTGTGACAAAAGTATATGAACTCCAAAAGCATATGAACTCCAACACTTCTGAAGATATCATTACTGATAAAGGAAAATCATAAACCAGTCACTCAATCAGGTCTATAGTCAATACAGCGACAACATGTAATCAAATTTGGTCCAGAGGAGAGTCCATTACACTACATGCATGAGTTCGCTGGCATGGCATGTGACAAGGTTCGATTCCCACAGATTTAACGCTTTGTTTTCAATAAGATGATTGAACAACGTTGAATTTAAATCTACGCTGTATATAAGCCACCATAAACGAATCCTACATGTAGTTGAGTTTGAGACAGACCAGAGAGGAGACGATGAGACCCTCTCATTGGGGATGCTGCATCCATGCCTCGTAACCCAATACTTGTTCTTGAAAGCTCCTCCCGCCATTCTCTTCTTCACTTCACCGATAATTCTCCTCTGACAATGTGCCGGGCAGCTTACATACTATTTTAAACACACAACAGCATATTTCTGGATCTTTGGGTGCCAAATCAACGGGAGATGCTCATGTCAGTCAGTGGACAGAGGAGCAGGCAGTGAACGGAGCGTTAATGGTCCAATTTTCTTCACAATCGATACGATGTCCAGGAAGTAGAAAACGACTAGGCTTTAATTATCTCCGTGTAGTGTGAGACCACGGCATCCAAATCATAAAAGTTTCTCAGTTCGAGCTATTTATTACCTTCACATATTAAGGCCATGTCGAAACAAAAAGTGACTGCAACTTCTGATGTAAAGATCAATGTTGAATCAGAGTTACCATACTAGGACGGATGGGTAGCCGAGGCAGTAAAGTGGCGAATGCAAACGGATGGGTAGCCGAGACAATTGAAAGAGAAAAATAGAGAAGACTTCGGCTGAGACGAAATGGGTTGGAAACTGTCACGCGGAAACAGTCACGCGGAAGTTATGGGGTCTCAAGAACAATAGCACTAGCATAGTTGGAAACTGTCACGCGGAAACAGTCACGCGGAAGTTATGGGGTCTCAAGAACAATAGCACTAGCATAGTTGGAAACTGTCACGCGGAAATAAGAATCGAGTTCAGGAGGAAAGTTGGTCCGTTCAGAAATGAAGCATATGATCTCCATCGCTCCGATGTCTTGCCCAATCCATTACCATAGAAAAACAAATTCTAACTTTAAAATTGCGGAGAGATTATCAACTGCTTACATTTTCGCCATAAGAAGAACAGCAGCGTTACCGAGGAGTACGCAGTACGCAGTCTTCAGATTGTCAGGCCAGGTACCACATCAGACAGCGGCAGCAGAGGAGTCAGGTACGCAGTCTTCAGGTAGGCAAACGTTTCCTTCAGGTGTGAAGACTGGGCCAGCACTATTCAAGGCAAATCAGATCAGTTGCTTAGGGAAAACAGGCCACTCATCATGGCTCTGATACCATGTTAAACAGACATGGACAGCGACAAAGAATAGGAAAGATAAAGCATGCATTGCTTTTTTATTAACAATAGATGTACATTTATAGTACAATATGTTGACCATTGGGATTCACATCCCAAGGTCCCTTGGACTGCTTTGTCCATTCGGCTTCCACGCTAACCCTTTAGGATTAGGTGTCCAACACTACCTAATAAATATTTTCTTAGTAATACAGAAATTTCAGCTAGAAATTATACATTTATGAAACTAGATGTTAATTAAATTTACACTGACTAGTTTACTAAAATATTTTTTTCATTTCTCACTTGTTCAAAACTTCTTAATAATATTATCTTTTATGAATTAGTTTGCTTTAACTATATGAAAAATATCAATAAGGATAGGTCATCATTATGAGATTATGATGATACATATGACATAATAAACAAGCTAACCATATAAAAATATCAATAAAGATATGTCATCATTATGCGATTATGATGATACAGATGACATAATAAATAAGCGCAAAATAGTGGAATGTGATTATAGCTAAAATATTATTATATGTGTTAACCACCAAGGCAACCACCTTCCCAACGTTAAGGCTTTACGTACATTTTAATTTAGTCATGTCTATAGTATATTCCTTAAAGTGAGGTGAATTTATGGTACAAGGATGGCCTCATTAAAGGTGAAAACGTGAGAAAAGGGCAATTCTCATATTGCGTGGGAATATGAAGCATAAAAGCACTTTTTTGTTGTTGTAATAATTACGCAAACAAAAGTACGCTTTTAAATATGGTAAATAAGATAAAGTTTTTTACATTACTTTATCTTGATGGTAAATAAGATCAACAACTCATTTCACAATTTTAGCTCTTAGCTTTTTATAGGTTTGTCAATTAGGTTTGAGTATCTCTGAGGGTTTGAAATTTACAAAGTGTAGGTTTTTACAGTGAATTTTATCAGTTTTTGAAATCTATAAGTGTAGTTTTTCACAATTAACTGTATTAATTTATAGAGAGGATTGTCTCGATGAGCTTCAATTGGATTTTTGAGAAGTTTAAAGTTAAAATTGTGAAATGAGTTGTTGATCTTGCATTCCTAAAATGTTGTTATGAGAATGTTCCATAAATGAATACAGAACTTCTTCCAAAGTGGAACATAAATGAATACAGAACTTCTTCTAAAGTTATCAAGCATCATGTTGATTAACTATGAAAATCTGCATTTTTAGACTTCAAACCTCTATGGAGAGGTTATCTTAAGGAGACTCGAACTTTCATAAGCTCAAACTTAAAATTGTGAAACAATTTTTAAATAGATTGATACACAATTTCTTCAAATAATATCAAGCATGATGTTGAATAACTATGAAAACCTACACTTGCAAATTTCCAAACTCTATGGAGAGAATTATCTCAAAGAGACTCTGACTTTTGAGAAGCTCAGATCTAAAATTGTTAAATGAGTTTTTGATCTTGCATTTCTAATTGTTGTTGTAGGACCTTCCATAAACCGAAACATGATTTCTTCCAAAAATTTCAGGCATCATGTTGATTAATTGTGAAAATATACACTCGTAGATTTCCAACCTCCATGGAGAAGATTGTCTCAAGGAGACTCGAACCTTTGAGAAGGTTAGAGCTAAAATTGTGAAATGAGTTGTTGATATTACATTCCTAAAATGTTTCCATGATGAATTTCCATAAAGTAATACATAGTTTCTTCCACAATTATCAATCATCATATTGATTAACAATGAAAACCTACACTATCCCCAAGGGCCAGCTCGGTTGGTGATTATCGTGATACAATCCTATGCAAAGTATGTGATTTGATGTTCAAATCCCCTAAATTTACCATGTGGGCTACGCGTGGGTGTGTGTGTGGTTCACCTAGAGATTATAGTGATAACAATCGAAATTGATCCTGTGTCACGTGTATGAGCCCAACCCAGTTTCCAATTACTGTAGATATTAAAAGGAAAATGAAAACTTACACTTAAAGATAATTAGTATTTGCCTTGTTTTTCAACACTAGTTTTTAGAACATTTTCTTTATATTTTAACAATGCATATTTATCGCTTAAAATAGTGATAGGATGTTGTTTAAAGTCATTAATTTTATTTTTGACTTTAGGTTTCATCCAAGTTAGTTGAAAAAAATCATCTTTGGTCTCAAATATAGGTTAAATTTAATAATTTAAAAAAGAAAAATTGGCGCTTGCTTTCCTAACTTATTTTAGCTTTAACTTTTTACCCATATTTTCAATATAGGTCAATAGTTAGATTGAAACCTTTTATATTCAAATATTATTGAAATAATGATTAAACTAACCATCACAATAATGGTCAAAATTGTTCATTACAACATTGTTTTAGATCAAAAAATTAGTCGAAATGGACATTACAAATATGGTTGAAAATTGATTTGGTGGCCAGAATTTATTACAAAAATATTATACTTAAGTCAAAAAAATTGTTGAAATTTTGTCAAAAGGTATAAGTCAAAAAGAATTTCAAAAAATTCAAATTGGTTCTCAATCTTGAGCTTATGTAATATCCCCATCCAAATCATAGGTTAGATCGTGATCCTTAGTTTAGTTCTTCTTCTTGAGCTCTACTTAAGTAGGTGAGGTTCTAATCATAAGTTTTTTCTTGATCACCAGCTCAAGTTCCAACCATAAACTTGGGTCATAGTCCTAAATCAAATCACAGGTCCTAAGCTCAAGGCCTAGCCCTAAGTTAAAGTCTTGATCCTAAGATAAGATCTTTGTTGTATAAGTAATGAATGAACATATTTCACTAAGAAAATAAAATATTTAATTACGTGCATAAATAGAACAAAATCATTATTGCAAAAATAAAAGAGTATTAAACACTAAGTGGAATATTAAAATAAAGTTGTTTATCATACAAAACATCATGAAGTGTCACATAATATAAAAGTAATTGATCAAATATATGATCAGTGTCAAAAAAATACAGGTTTGAAGCAGTCTTAACAATTTATAAATGTCATTAGAAAAGGAATATGTAATAGATGACTATATAAATGGGCTTATAATATGATTATGATCGTCATTGAGAATAAACTGAAGAGGTTGTTATGGAATAGCAACACATGCTTGTAGAGGGCTATGATGTGCATACAATCTTACATAAGTATTTATGGATGGTAGTTAGACACTATTTGAAAATTGAATGCTTCATAAATTAATACAATGTTTTATGAACATATGAACTTGCATATATACTTCTTGTTCCACACTCATATAATATCATCATTATATGATTTGGGAAACTTCCCCTTTACATCCTTAATGGTTTTTGGTGAACTTCCCTTTGCATCCTTAATGGTTTTGTTCTCCATAGTCAATCAAGTAACATCACATCAAGGACAATGCATTTCAAGAACTTTATTTTATAAAATCTCTTTTGTATTAGGTAATTGTGAACGTTTGCATTTGGATCCTCACTCTTAATCTCAACCTAAACAATATGGGCAATATTTTGAAAAATAGAAATTATGCATATTTTCCCCCAAAATGGATAATTTAATATTAATTAGATATATATCACTGAAGTATGATGAAATTTAAAACATAAAAAGAACTTATTTTGAAAGTATATATTTCTGGGTTTTCCAAGGCCTAATGCCAATTGACTCAGTGTATTATTGGATGTACTAGTTATTGGCCCCTATTTTTAGATGACAAAGAAATATTATCCCTAATCAACTTGAAGAATATGATTTACAATACAAAAAAAATAACAGAGATTAGAAAAGCACACTTCCATATGGACTTATCCCAAAATGAAAAAAAATAAAGTGAAGTTGAAGAATCTCAAATCATGAAAGTTTCATGAAGAAATTGAAAATAAATACTAGGTAAGGCAACTTGTAATGGCTTGGAGTCCACTCTCTTTTATCATCATCTCACATTTCATGCAAGTTTTGTTAACAAATTTAGTGCTTGGGGAATTTGTTTAACATTGTCCATCCATTAACAAAAAAGCTCACCAACTAGCCAATATAACAAAGTTTAATTCAAATGGTCATCATTCAATGAAGAATGAACATTACAACATCATAATCTCAACCTTTTGGAATAACTATCATTCTTATTTTTCTTTAGCCATCACAAGAGGAAGGCCTCAACTCCTACAAGTTTCACAAATCATTTAAAAACAACCATAAATCAATTTCTTATAAGTATCAAGTGTTACATATAATGATCAACATCCTTTATTAATCAAAGGAATTCACTACATTCTTATAATGTGGCTCTCAATAAGGCAAGAAGTCAAATTGGTTAGTGTTCTATATACATGTGAAACTTTATTGGTTTTGGAACATTGTACCCAAACCCATGTATATGCAATAAAAAGTGAATTTGAATATAATGTTATTGTGGGCACTGAGCTTGTAGATATATACAACAAATATGGGAATCTCAATATTTCCCACAAATTGTTTGAAAGGATGCCTAACCAAAATATTGTGTGATGGAATGTCATTGTTCCTTATCACATAATGACCACCCCCATGAATAATTTTAGGATCAGATTAAAATTGTTTCCCCATAAGTATATGAACATCTTTATTACCATATATTTTCCCAAACATGCTTACAAAAACTAATGGGACACAATTTTGTTGCTTGATTTGTTTTTTTTGTCCCTGATACCAATTTTCTAATTTTTCCTTAAATGGCTTTAGACCATGAGTTGTAACTCATAGTAATATGCAAACTAAACATAGAATTCAAAAATCATTCATTCTATTAGACTATAACATCCAAGTACAACTAAGGGAACCCCTCTCCCATGGATCATATGGCTTGACACTTGTTTGTTTCAACAATATTTGAAACTAGGGCTTTGTCTAGTGAGACACAATGCAAAATTGGAAATTAGGGATCAAGTTCTAAAAATGGTGCCTTGAAAGTGTGCACATAGCATGCTCACCACGTCCTTTTTCAACACTCAATAAAAAAAATGATGGTATGAAATTTTATTGGCTGATATATATTTTCTTTCCTATGCGAACATTTTGTCATTTATCCTTGAATGGCTTTGTGTCAAAAGTTCAAAATTACCAAAAATTGAAAACTAAACCTTGGACCGATGGACCATTAATTATGTTAGACTTGTGACATTATATTACCCATATGGGCTCCCCTTGACCATGAGTTGCATTCCCTAATGCTTTTTATTTTTAGTGATTTGTGAAGCTAATGTTTTTTCCAATAGGAAACAATGCAAAATTTGCATTTGGGGTAGAGTTTTTAAAGTGTTTCCCTAAAAGAATGTGGATAGAAAGATCATCTTAATCTTACCCAAACACACTTTCTAGAACTATTGGCATGCAATTTTTTGACTCATTTTTTTTCTTGAGAGCCAATTTTCCATGTGTCCTTAAATGACTTTGAGCTTATTATAACTCACCATAAAAATAAAAATGGGCATTTTATCTATGAACTAACATTTTTTTTGGACTCACAATATTAAAGTACAACTATCAAGGGCCTTATCCCATGAGTCTATCACTTGAAAATTGTTTCTTTTGAAAAAAATTGAAATCGGGGTCTTTCCCAGTGCATGAACAACATATTAACTTAGGTCTTGGCCAATTTATTCACTTGAACTGATGAAACACAATTTTTCTACTTAATTTCGTTTTCCCCATAATACCAATTTTCCATGTGTCCTTGAATAACTCTAAGTCATAAGTTTCAACTCACCTGTAAGAAAATCAACCCCCTAGATATCCTCTGTGAGGTGGAGATTAAAAAAAAATTAGTTCTAAGTCCAGTTCAAAGTTCTTTGTCAAAATTATCTCTCTTGAATTAACACTTGTCTATATGTGTAAACATTTGGTTTCCATTGACATTGTGACATTGTGAGTTCACATCCACTCATGTTCATGGAATACTCGATATGTATCATGATGTACTTTTCTTTTCACCATTAGGAGAAAATGCCTAAGGGATTAACCCATAATATTCATTGGCTTACAATCTACATAAAGTTATAAGTTGTTGGCAATTTTCTAATCCTTAGTGGCTTTGTATTTATTGTTGAGTTGGAAAAAATATTTTCTACTCACAGGCTATCATTCTCAATAACAAAGTTATCATGTTTGTTTCTCAAGTAAAAATATTGATTTAACAACAAAGGAAGAGGATAATTGAGCATACTTGCAAATCATCCAGTTATAAAGCATCATGCCTATCGCACCAAAATGTTCATTTTCCAATGACAAGGAGAAATGAGTTCCTTTCTCTATCAGTCCAAAAATATCCTTTTCCAATGATAAATTAAATCAAGCTCCATGTTGTGTTACTGCAAAAAAAAATCTTCTTCTAGTGACAAGAAAAATATAGCTACATGTTATGACAAGGGGGAATTTGTCTCACTCCATAAGTATTTTCTTCCTATAACAAGGGGAAAACAATTCCATTTCTTTCCATTATCGCTAGCAAAAATATATTTTCAAGTGACATAGGACTAAGTCCTCCTTTTATTATTGGTAAAAATGGATTATCAAGAAAAATATCGCTGATATTTCTCTTGTCTCTAATAAACTCATATCCATAAGAAATATGTTGCTAAAATTTTTGAATTCCCAAGTGATATATCACTTCGTCTCTCCTTTTTCACTAGGTTTGGATTCATTTTTCATCAAAGTGATTAAGAGATACCTTGAAGTTGATTATCATAAAATATGGCGAGTTTGGGGCTCCTTCGGGCCAATTTGATTGGGAAAAAATATATTCTTAGATTGGCCCAAATTTAGCCCTAGAAAATGGACCTATACAAGACCCTATCTTAAGACCAAAAGGGACTCCTTTAAAGCCCTTACTAGGTCACAACCACTCATGTGAAATCGCAAGAGTTAATTTGGGGTTAATATCAAGGTTTGTAAGCCACATTTTGACACAAAAAAACCCCTATTCCAAGCTCTATATTCCTATTTTATAATGTGTCATAAGTATTCATCTAACAAAACATAATGATAGAAAGTGGCTATAAAAATTCCTTCCTATTCCATTGCTTACCACCAACAATCCTTACAACTTTGAATTGAATGGTATTCATTATTTGGAATAATCCCTTGCAATCCATTCAATTAGTAATAAATCAACACAATCATCACATCTTGTATATAGAAGGTTCTTTGTACATTGCTTTCTTTATAAGTCATGTAGTGAGTACATTATAAGTAATAATGTTAGGCTTCAAACCATAGTCCATCATGACAATGGATAACCTAAAAGTTGCTTTCATGTTATCGACCTTGCAATATTTATCAATAATAGTAGTGGAAGTTAAAAGAGTTGGAAGTGATTCCGTGGGAAGCATGTCATATAAAATCATATCTACTTCTCCCACCTTGCCCATATTACAAACTCTTCTTGTAGCAATCAATGAGAAACTTTAGGAGGAACCTTATAAAATATCTCATTGTCATTCTTGTTTTCAAAAGCACACCATATATTACAATTCATGAATAATAACCTAACATTGATGAAACCTATATAGAGCTTATTTCTACATGTTTAACATCATCATCTATTAAATCGATATAGAGCCTATTACCTATTCTTTTCTGTCGAATACTGGCTCTAGTGATTCAAAGATTGAGCACAAAATTTCCAACCAAGGGAAAATAGGTAGCCAAGTCATGTTTCCAAGATTAGAATTAACCCCACAATCTCTTGAAATCTAATACAACTATATTTCCCAAGGGTTACAAAGGATGATCGCCATAGCTATTGTTATCACCAAGAAATGTAGTTACATGTACATAAATGTTGTCCAAAAAATTTCATTGTCAAAAATAGGTGTCAAATAGTTGTTTTCCTATGTTCGTTACTTAGGGATCATGTTTTAGAAAGTTATTAATGAAAATAATTTTCAGATACCGTTAGTCACCCTCCATCATGATTGTATAAGGCCTATCTTATCTTGCTTATGTCACTGGCCCTTTTCGCATTTTCGCAGCGCAGTTTTATTGGCTGATTTGGCAGCGCAATGATGTTTTAGCTTTTTCGCAGCGTGTCAGTAACCAGCCATTTCGTAGTGCATTTTGATCATTTATAACTATCTGCGCTACGAAATCATGGAGTCGGGAATTTTGCAGCACTGATTCTTAAAATGTCATGTCTGGGGGGATGAGTCAGTGTGTCTGTCCATTTATTGTCAGTTGGCGTCCTTTCCAAGTGATTTTGAGCCATCATTCCACCAATAGGTTCATAGCCACGCACATAAAAATCATTCAAATGGTTTTGTAATGCATGGCAGTGTTATGATGTCTGTTAGTGATGCATGAACTGACCCGTTTGTATGATGAGACTATTTAATTGCCAAATGAGCCCGAGTTTCTTCCTTAAAGAACCTGAATTCAAGCGAGCCTGCGTTCCAAAATTTGAATTTTCCATTTGAGTTGTAGCCGGTGGTGTCTCTCTGTGCGAAATTTTTCAAAGCGAAATGGAGAAGAAGGGGCATCGGTCTGGAAGATGTCAAAGAACAGAACCTGTGGGATTGGATCTTGCATTAAGAGATAAAGGTGTAAGACAAGCTTTTCAGGATGCTGGTTGCTGGACATTTTGTGAGAAGCTGCAGGGTGGGCATGCTGAGGTAACAAAAGCATTTGCCTTAAATTTTACAGGTTTAGGTTCTAAAGTGTCTATGTTAGAATTCCCGGTATCTCCAGAAGTTATTGCTAGGGTGACTGAAATTCCGAGAGGAGGGCAAGAGTGGTTTAAAAATTTCAAATTTGATATGAACCCCTGCAAGGAATTCTTGAAGGAACCTTATGTAGATGAAGATCTTACAAAGGTTGTGCCAAGGAATTATCTAAAGGAACACTATGCACTTCTCCTTAAATGCATTCAAAAGTATTTAACATGTGAAGGGAGATATACTAAAGTTTACTCCTATCATTTTAAGATGTTGCTGCATTTTATAGGCAAAGCATCTATAGATATCCCATTCTACTTGTTTCGTAGCCTCAGCAAGATGTGTGATAAAATTCAGCTAAAAAAGGATAACTGGGAGACATCACTTTTTTATCATGGTTTAGTGAAATTGTTAGTGTTGGATGGTCTGCAGAAAATTGGTCGGGATTGGGATTCTTTTATTTTTATGGCTGGTTTTCAGAGTAAGATAGGTCTCACCCCATTGCCTATTAGAGAAAGAGAAAAGACAGTTGAGGAACCTACTCTCGCTGAGCTTAGAAAGGAGATAAAAGGCAAGAAGAAGACCAAGACTCAATTAAAGGAAGTAATGAAGCCATTGGTTATCAAAGAACCATATCAACCATCACCAAAGGAGAAGGTCAAGCACAAGAAAGATGCACCTGGGTCAAGTGGGGCTGAACAGGTATCAAGGGTTAAGACCAGAAGTCAATTAAGCAAGGAGAAGGGCAAATCAGTAGCTATTGAAGAAAGTCCAATATCGAATGCTAGTTTAAATGATTTGCTTGAGGCTATTGATTTTGAACAGGCTAAATTAGTGCATATTGAGCCAATGCATATTGACTTAACTCAATCATCACCAGAGAGCACTAAAAAATCAAAGGCCTCGAAGAGGTTAAGGTTTGATAAACCTGATAAAGAGTTTGTGTTCAGACCACGAAGGCCAGTTACAAGGAAACAAATTAAAGAAGCCGAGAAAGTGCATGAAGAGGAGGTAGCTGTTAAGTTGCCCAGAACAGAGAAAGCTGAACAACTGCCCAAGACAGAAGAGGTAGAGAAAATAAAGAAAAAACCTTTTACAAGAAAACAAGCAAGAGAAATGGAAAAACAATCCAGAATAGAGGAAGCAAAGGAAACAAAGGAAAAGATTCCAAATAAGAAAATCACCATTTCTCAAGAAGCAAAGACTACATCTACAAAGGACCAGTGGGAGGCAACCGAAAAAGAAGTGGCTGAGATGGAGAGGGCCATAGCTAAAATCGCAGCCATGGAAAAAGAGGTTGCAAAATTAAAAGCACAGCTAAATAAATTAGTTGCCAAGTGAAATTCCAGATTCTAAGTCAGGTGCTGTTCCAAAGTTTTGCTTAATTTTTCTTAAGTTCATTGTTTTTAAAGGCATGTAAGCACGGCCATATAAATCCAAGGTAAAATAGGAGTTTTGAAACCGGTGGCAGAGTTGTTACAGTCACAGAGAATATTGAGACATTCACTAAAGACTGTGTTTTTGAAAAAACAACAGTTTCGTAGCGCGCTACGAAACTGCTGTAGGTGCTGTTTTTTGAAGAAAATAAACAGTTTAATAGTGAGGTTAGCAGATTTTGAAGAAAATGCCTAATGAACATCAAAGAGACCACATAAGGCTATCAGGGCCATTCAGATAATGACAAGTGTGCATTCACCATAAAGGTAAAATATTTTGTCTTAAAGCTATAGCTTTAATAAAGGTACTTTATTACCGGTGGTTAGGGTTTGGCTGAAGATGCATATGAAGAGTTAGACTTGTACACCTGTTCAATCAACAAGGCTTCCAGCATATCTGGAAATATGGTAATGCTCATCAATTTTGGGGTATTAAAGAGATGGGAACATATTGCTCAACTTTCGAATGATGGTAGGAGACAGGGACCGGAGAGATAGGGGTTGTGTTTTTATAATCAATGAACCATCAGCACATTCAGCATCCAAAGCTAATCTTGTTCCTTGCATCCTTATCTCAGCTATCACGGCCAAAACTAAAGGAGACAGCTGTCGAAGACCTAGAAAGGAATCATGATACGAGGAGAATAAAATTAGAGTTTAAGTTTGATTAGGACTCTTTGTAATTACAGTTCAATACTTAGTAGATTTAATGAGTCTGTTAAAATAGATAGGGGTAGTTAATGGCAGTCATCGAGCTCCCCTCATGCTGGAGGAGGAAGCTCAAAGTAGTTAAGAATGTTTTTCTATATATAGATGAAACTCTGATGTAATGAGGGTTGGATGTTTATGTAAAAAAACAGAGTTTATATTGGCTGCTGTAAAAGACTTTTTACAGTAATAGAAAGACTACTTTTTCTTCTCAAGATTCATACTTTGTTCAAATGCTCAAGATGTATGTGGTTTTGTCTTATCCTTCATGTTTTACAGCTCTATAGGTATACAATCACTCTGAATTCACCTAGTGCTCAGACTTCCTGTGTATACTTATGAGTTGGGGTTCTTTGAGAAATGTTTTGAATGTTTAAACATTACATGCCTTGACTTCCATGAATGAGTAGTTAATAGTTTACTGAAATGGTGCTTGACTCCATGAGCCCAATGGAAGAAATGTTATGTTGTCTGTCCAACCAGCATGTTTATTAAATATTCACTTCAAGAGTTAGCCCTCTTTGTGTTTAAAGATAAATTAGTAGTTTATGTTGAGAGAGCCCTCTCAGGTTAGGGAGGCTAATCCTTAGCCAAAAGTCTGGTCTGAAACAGTTACATAGAGTCTAACTGATTAGCAGCCATCAGTATTGATTTTGTGATAACAGCTGGGAGTATGAGTTTGGGATGGAGGTGTATCTTTTCTTGTTCCTAATGGAGTGGGTGGTGTTGTAGGAGTTGAACTTCTGCCCCTAGCTATAAATCTACCCCTAGAGTCTCTCTCTATGCATAACATTTTTTTTTTGAATGTAAGAGATAAGGTTACCTAGTTACACTTCCCCGACAATGGCGCCAAAATGTTTGGTCAATTTAGTGTCCCAAATTTCTCTACATAAATTATCAATCCAGGTATTGTAAAATGATGAAGTGTAGTGCACTGTTTGTGTTAGCTAACCCTTCTTACTTCGTTGTTTTTATGTTTTATGTTGTTTTGGGGGTTTTTGGTCTTTTAATTCCTAATAATTTACAATGTAAATTATCAAAACTAAATCTAACTTTCTTAAAGACTGCTCAAAATCTAAAAATGAAAACATAGCTAAGAAAGATAAGGAAACAAAGCTAAGAAAGAAATGAAAACAAAGTTTTTATTCTTATTTTACCATTATTTCCAAATCATGAATTAAAATTGAAAGTGAAATTTGCAATTGATGTCTAACTAATTACAAAAATAAAACTAAATGAAATACTTGGTTACCCAGTCTCTCAATTTTGAGACAAAGTCTCCTTGGGATGACATTTAAGTAATTATGTACTTCATTAATCTAAGAGAAAGCAAATATAAAGATGCATAAATAACTCATTGCATAGATGAAATGTTCAACCACTTAGTTAAGGATGAATTATCAACTTGAAGGGTTTTCCATAAACATTCATTAACACCATGAGTTAGTATTTTAAAATAAAAATGAAATGGCAAAGACAGTAAATGACACTGATCAATTTACTTGAGAATTTAAACTAGCAAAACAGTGAATGAAGTAAACAATCCAACAATGTATCCTTATCATTCTTCAATCCTACTCTCATCCTGAAAGAAGTTTAGTTTTTAATTGAAGAAACAAAATTACACTATTGAATTCTATCTTCTAAACTACTGATAAGAACTAAAAATAAATCAAGCTAATGGAAACTAATCTAAATTATAAACATTGTTAGTAAGAAAATGATAGAAATTGCATTATAAACACTGTTATTAAGAAAATGATTATAAACACTATTTTAGAAAGAAAATTATGAATTTACAATTAACAAGTAGAATATAAATAAATAAAATGAAACCTTGTTCAGTGCAGGGGCCCTCTACAACTGATTAGGCTATGCTTGCTCAATCAACTCCAAGAAAACTCCTTCAGATGTTCATAAAAACATGCGGTCTTCTCATATTAAAACAGGGACACAAAACGCCCAACAATTACAAAGTCTAGAACTTCGATTTCACATTAAAACTATTACTAACTTCTTCGGTCCCTTACACAAGTATTTATAAGAAAAATCATATAACTATTTGTGGAGAAAATCATGCTACAACCAAACATGTAGAAGAAAGATATGCATAATTTCTTCCTCGGCTACTGGAGAAATAAATCCACGACATGATGGTTGTTGGATTCATTCGTACAGGTGGTTGTTGGAGTCCATAGGTACAGGTAGTTTCTCCAGATAACGCTTCCCATCACTGTAAAACACATTAATTAACCACGAAACAGAGTCCTGTTACCCTCGGTCTCTTTGTGTTTGACTTATCCATTGACCGTAGTCTTATGCCATATTCTTTGTCGACCTGGGCTGAATGAATAAGGCAGGGTCCATGTCATGATGATTTCAAAGCTGCCCATGTGGTTAGTTTCTCTTTCTGACACCAGGAACCTGTTAGAGCATGGAGGTAGCTACAGAACAGTCGGTTAGCTGCAGAATAGGCCGCGTTCCGTTGCTAATATACAAATATTTATTCGAACAACAAAACATAAAAATCATAACATGTAAATCACTAAATGTCCTTCTCAAGATAGTATATACCAGTTATTAGTGATGAGAATGCATCTTTCTTATGGAAAAACAAAGAAAAGGAATGAGAAGAGTTGCTACGGAAAGAGTAATTTTGAGGCTCAACACCCACTATAGCATTATTTTCAAAAACTTTAAGAAGATGAGATTTTTCTTCTTCTAAGTGCATCTCATCCGAAATTCTTAAAACACGGGTGGCTAGAGTACTAAGAACCCCGAATTTTTGTGTCGGAAAATCATGAGAACTGGAATGAAGATATTTTTCTGTGTGAGTTTTCTTGTGAAAGATTCAGTGAGAAACATAACCATCATTCATTCTGGATAGAAGGATGTCTAAGAAAGGAACACGCCTATTCACTTCAATCTCCATTCTGAATTTGATGGATTTTGATTGAGAATTAAGATGGTTAAGAAACACATCCAATTTTTCGCGACCATGAGTCCAAAAAACACAAGTATCATCAACAAACCTCTTCCATTTCTTTGGGAAAAATGGAGTTGAAGCTAAGGCCTTAGCCTCAAAATCCTCCATGAATAAGTTAGCAACAATAAGGGAAAGGGGAGAACCCATTGCCACCCAACAGGTTTGTTCAAATAACTCACCTTGAAAACTGAAGAAAGTAGAGGTGAAGGCAAAGACCAACTAATTTGGTAGTGTCATTGTTATTGAGAAATTTGAAGGTTTGATATATTAATGATTTCTCTTTCTTAGGTAAATGCTTGTGAAGTATTTTATCCTTTCATTCATTTAAACAAGAATTATCATACATGTATGTGTGTTAACTTCATCAACCAACGATCATGCATAATAAACAAAAGAACAATAACACAAGATATAGGTAGCAACCAGGGAAAAACCTCTCCAAACCTGAGAGGAAAACCCATGGTAGTTCTTCTTATAGAATCTTCTCGTGACAAAATTTGCAAGGTCAATATAAATACCCTTTGACTAAGTTGACTCCAAGATCAAGGCTAGAATCTTCTCTTATTGTTGTCCTATGATTTTCTGCAACATGGATCAGATCTGGAACTTGTGGATTAGCTTCCTTCTCCCTTCCTCCTTTCTTCAAACTTCACTTGCCCAAAGTAATACACTAGCCTAGTTGTTTGTCATCAATGCTAGACTTGAAACAAAGTAATCTGCTTCATATACATGGACTGATTAATAACCCTTATAGCAGATCTGAAGATGTCTCCATCTTTCCATGTGGGAGTGATCTTCTTGGTCTAGTAATCTCCACCTTGTTTTGCTATGCTAGAAGCTTCCTTCTAGGCCCACAACCGAATCCTTTTGGCCTCAAATCAACTTCAAGCAAGAAGATGACTTAGGACTGTAACACAACCCTAATGGTGACATGTACCTTCACACGTGTTGGAGGTTTAGGGCTCTTCTAGCCCACCTAAACCTTTACTCCATTAGTCAATATTCTTCGCATAGATCTTCCTTTAGAATAGACCCAAGGCCAAATGTTTTCCTTGACAATGAGGGAAGATAGAATGATGTCCTAGCCTCGCATGTGTGGAAGAGTTTCCTACAGTTATGGGTGACAGAACAGACTTCTCTGCAACTCATTGATCTTCTCCTTTACCTCGCACCCTTAGACAGATTTCTTCGCATGGATTGAGACCGAATTGATCTTGTGATTGTGTCCTAATGAGAGATGAGAGACCCATATTTATAGTCTCCTTAACGAGGCTCATTAGGCCGACATAACTTGACTTTAGGCCAACTTACATAATGGTATCTAGCCGACATGAATGGATATATATAAATATATTTAGGTCGAAAATGTATTGCTTCTTTTATCTTTGCTTGGAGGAGTCTTTCACTAGCCATTTGATCTTGAACTTGCAGGAGTTTTTCCACGTGATTTTTCCCTTGATCTTGGAATCATACATTATACATTTTCAAGTGTAAAAATTTACATCAATGACACAAACCTATCACCTAGCCTAGAGCTCATGATGAGAGCTACTAAAACAAGTAAATTTTAAGCTTGAAACCTATGACTCAGATTCACAAAAATTTACTAGATACAAATTACATAATTTTCATTGGCATGTGTCATTATGAAGACTAAACCTAGTTACACTTTCTTCAACACTTCCTCTTAACTAGGGAGGTATTCATACGCATGTGGTCATTGGACAATTGTTCAAGTTCACAGAAGAATTCTCATAAGAAGATCAGATTTGCAATCCATCTGTTATAGTGTCATTTCAACCAACATTGTTTTCACATAGCAAGGCCTTGACTAATAGCTCTATCTCTCACTTAGATCAGAGCACAATGTTGGCGAGACCAATGATTGATAGACACACATCATCATTGTCTCTCTTAAGGTCATACCCACTCGGCTGTTCTCCGAGTATGCCCTACTAGGACTATTCTCATCTTGGGTTCCCAGCGCTCAAGAATATCGGTCCTCTTGCCCACTCTTATCTTGGATGCCCTACCACATCCTCAAAGAGTGTCAGATGCCAGATGATTCCACAATCTTCCATTCTTTCTTCCAAATTGAAGACAAGAATGTCATTTCTAACTCTCCCTCTTAACCAAGGATGAGTTCCAAGTTTCTCTTTACTTAGAAACTTACTCATGTTCCTTTACTCATAGGAACCTTCCAAATCTCCCTCTTAAACAGGGACTCTATCATCAGTACTTTATCGGGTCTTCTAGTTGATTGAAGATCCAACACCTTGATTTCATCAATTTCTTCATATGTAAGGTTCAACCATCCATCACTTTCCTTAATCATGTCATTCCTTCTTTCATGGAAAGTATCCTCCTTGGATCTACATCTGGGGCTTCCTTCATAGGGCCATCTAGCTTCACCTTTCTTTCGGTGGTGATTGCTCTATATCACGAGGTACATAGTTGTGACATCCTTCACAACTCTTCTTACCAAGGCCCTGCACACATACCCAGACTTCTCCAAAAATTCAGAAACCAAAAACAAATCACATATTACCTTTTTGGTGATGGCCTTTTTCTAGTGACATTTCCTTGTAGGTATCAACACTCTGCATAGATGTTGACACATCTCCCAAAGACATCTGTTATCAAGGGTCTTCATCTTTTCGGACTTCTATCAGAGTCTCCATATCTTTCTTGGATATTTCCCTGTCAAATCTTCTTGGTTCTCTAGATGTTGACTTCCTTTATCATGGTTTCTTATTTCATGATCTCTACCATCCTCACACCCTTCATTCCCAGGGGCTTCCAATCATAGTTCCTTAATTGTAGTCAATTACCTCATACTCCACATGAGGATATATTATGTTGATTTCATCTTTAACCCTTTCAGAGGATGAGACCCTATTTCTCTAGATCATGCTTGATCCAAGCTACCTGCAACCATGTGACATGATATTATAATATTAAACAAAAGTATACATACCTCATTTGTCTTGAATCATACTATGATTCTTGCAACGAACTTCTTGGGAGATCTTTGACCTGCAACGGAGTTGACGAGATCCTTATAGGTTCTCTTGGTACCATCATTCTGACCTGGATTCTTTACAGAGGATATTTGCATGTAGAAACTCTTCAAAGATTTGGAGAACCAAGATGTTCTCATCTTAGAATTTCCTACACATAACAATTTCATTTCTACCTAGAATCCTTACATAAAGAAATACAATATACATTAATCATAACCATTAACAATATTTCCATAGGATTCAACATATCCTCATTCATCAAATGATCATCAAGTTTTCATCAATAGTCCATCCATGGATGTTACCAAATCCATAGTCAATTCATTCTTTAAAAGAGTTACTTAAACAACACATAAGAATGTTCATGAATCACAACATGCTATGCTAACTAAGACCTATGAAAGAGAACATGAGGTGATATTTTAATCATAGTAAAGATCTTGAGGCTTCTCCTTCTTCGACTTCTTTTCATTGTCTTGAATTTCCTAAGCGACATGAGTTGCTTCATGTTTCCTCTTGCCATTCTTCTTTTTCTTGGGACAATCTCTTCAATAGTGTCCATATTCATGGCATTCAAAGAATTGAATCTTTGACATGTCTTTCTTGGGATGTTGCTAGTGATTAGATCTCTCAAACTTTCTGAACTTCCCTTTTCTCTTAAACCTGGCAGTGAATGCTTGCTCTTTGGATCCAAATGCAATATCTTCCTTGCCCTTTAATCGAGCTTCTTCCACTTTGCATATTTCCCATAGATAATTGAGTGAGGATGCCTCCTTCTTAGCCCATATGTTGGCTGTAAAGTTTCCCCATTCCTCATGTAGTGCATTCAACACTATCGTAGTAATCTCTTGTTCAGACATGATTTCTCCTCGTTCCTGCAACTGATCTCTTATTTCAGAGACCCTCATGAAATATGAAGCTATATTGTCTTCTTTGCTAATCTTCATCTTGTATAACTCATTCCTTAGAGAGATTCCTTCTCTAGCAGTGCTGACGGAGAATAAATCTATCAATTTGTCATAAATTTCCTTGGTTTTTTCAAGCTTGGCTACATAAGGAATCAGAGAGTCCTTGATATATTCTATGAGAATCTTTTGAGCTCTCACTTCGTTCTTGTTATGCTTAGCCAATTCTTGACTATCAGAAGGAGCAACAATTTTCTTTTGTACATAATCAATAACTCCTTGTTCTTTCAAATTGAGGTCAGTTCTCTTCTTCCAAGCAAGGAAGTTGGCAACTCCAACTAACTTATTGCTTTCATTGCTTTCCTTAGCCAATTCTTGACTATCAGAAGGAGCAACAATTTTCTTTTGTACATAATCAATAACTTCTTGTTCCTTAAAATTGAGGTCAATTTTCTTCTTCCAAGCAAGGAAGTTGGCAACTCCAACTAACTTATTGCTTTCCTTGCAAGAAGACATCCTTTTCAAAAATTAGTCTTTCTCAAATGAATAAGATACTTACTTGATGTGATGATTCTTGAAGCTTGATTTTAGATGGTTCCCTTGAATGTGCTTGAGGAAGCTTGACTATCCTTGAATGTTAGTGAGCTTGATATTTGCTTTACTTATCCTTGAGGATCTGCTCTTCAATTGAAGTGAGATGTAGATCTACCCGAATGATAGATATTTGATAGATCTTGAAGTTTTAGAATGTGGATATGAATTTGGCTCTCCCTTCAACTTCAACTATCTTGCCTCTTCTTTAATGTTTTTTATCGGCCTTTCCTTGATGTGCTACCATCCCTTTGATACCATGTTGAGAAATCTGAAGGATTGATATTTCAATGATTTCTCTTTCTTAGATAAATGCTTGTGAAGTATTTTATCTTTTCATTTATTCAAACAAGAATTATCATACATGTATGTGTGTTAACTTCATCAACCGACTATCATGCATAATAAGCAAAAGAACAATAACACAAGATATAGGAAACAACTAGGGAAAAAACCTCTCCAAACCTGAGAGGAAACCCCATGATAATTATTCTTATAGAATCTTCTCTTGACAAAATTTCCAAGATCAATACAAAGACCCTTTGACTAAGTTGACTCCAAGATCAAGGCTAGAATCTTCTCTTATCGTCGTCCTCTGATTTGCTGCAACATGGACCAGATCTGGAACTTGTGGATCAACTTCCTTCTCCCTTCCTCCTTTCTTCAAACTTCACTTCCCCAAAGTAATACACTAGCCCAATTGTTTGTTATTAATGCTAGACTTGAAACAAAGTGATCTGCTTCATAGACATGGACTGGTCAAGAACCCTTACAGAAGATCTGAAGATGTCTTTATCTTTCCACACGGGAGTGATCTTCTTGGTCTAGTAATCTCCTGCTTGCTTCACTATGCTAGAAGCTTCCTTCTAGGCCCACAGCCACATCCTTTTGGTCTCAAATCAAATTTAAGAAATAAGACGACTTAGGACTATAACACAACCTTAATGGTGACCTATACCTTCGCACGTGTGGGAGGTATAGGGCTCTTCTAGTCCCCCTAAACCTTCGCTCCACTAGTCAATCTTCTTCGCGCAGATCTACATTTAGAATAGACCTAAGACTGCATGTTTTCCTTGACAATGAGGGCAGATAGAATGATGTCCTAGCCTCGCACATGTGGAAGAGTTTCCTGTAGTTATGGTTGATATAACAGACTTCTCTGCGGCTCCTTGATATTCTCCTTTACCTCGCACCCTTAGACAAATTTCTTCGCATGGATTGAGATCGAATTGATCTTGTGATTGTGTCCTAATGAGAGATGAGAGAGCCATATTTATAGTCTCCTTAATGATACTCATTAGGCTGACATAGCTTGATTTTAGGCCGACTTACGTAATGATATCTAGCCGACATGAATGGATATATATAAATATATTTAAGTTGAAAATATATTTCTTCTTTTATCTTCGCTTGGAGGAGTCTTTCACTAGCCATTTGATCTTGAACTTGGAGAAGTTTTTCCGCGTGATTCTACCCTTGATTTTGGAGTCATACATTATACATTTTCAAGTGTAAAAATTCACATCAATGACAAAAACCTATCACCTATCCTAGAGCTCGTGATGAGAGCTACTAAAACATATACAGTTTGAGCTTGAAACCCATGACTCAAATTCACAAAAAATTTCTAGATACAAGTTACATAATTTTCATTATCTTATATATATGGTCCAAATCATCATCACTTTCATAATCGCGGACCGATTCAGTATAGCGCGGTCCTTCTGCAGGATCCAGTGATACTACTGCGCAAAGCGATTTCTTCTCAAATGGCATCTTTTGCTTCTTTAGATTAATCACCCTATTCATGTCATTAACCCAATCAATTCCAAGGAGTGCAAGGTAGGGGTTGTTGTCACCCACAATCTCTATCACTTCAAGATTGGCCAATACGTTTGCATCTTCAATATCCACGGTTACTCCCTACAGTCATCCCATGGGGATGATCTTCTGCTAATTTGCCATCCTTAACTCAATCAAAGACCACTACAACGTAGGTCTCCCCATTCACTCCCATATTTGTTTAGGCAAGACATTCGCGTCTAACCCTAGATCCAAAATGACTTGATCCATTTCATATTCTCCTATCTGCACGGTGAGCCTCATCGCACATCTTGTTCATGCCTTATGCTTACCAATATTTCTGACTGCGCATGGTTCTCCATGGGCATTTTCTTTTCCAACACATCTATTTATCAATTCCTGTAACCCTTTTACAACCTTGCTATCACGCAGCAGCTTCAAGCAGGTCTCTAGGAAGGTAGTAAGCATAGAAGGATCCATTTCTTTAGCGGGTTTATCCTAGCTTCCTGAGGTAGAGGCCTCAGTGAAGCTTTTTTTTGCTTCCATAAATGTTTCGCGCACGCGTTCCAAATCAAATTCTACCTCCTTTTCTGGAGCTTTGCGAACCCACATACTTTCTTTAGGTTGCTTCCCCTTATCTTTGTCCGTTGTAACTCCACTTTGCAATATTATATTTACGTTAGGATCCTCTTCGCGAGGCTTCGCCCTCATCATCTGAATGTTTTGCATCAGTTATTGAGGTTGTGCCCCCTTCTCACGTATCTTTGCTAATAGTACAGGGCAATCCTCAGTCGCATGATCAAACTACATGCAATACGGACATGACAGACGCTTCGGGTTCGTGCATTCATGTGCCTAGTGTCCCAAACCTCCACAATTATAACAAATCACTTGTCCCCAACCTCTGCTAGGTCCTCCACCTCGGCCTCGTCCGCACCCCTGACATCCTCCTTGCGCTCCCCTAGCGCCCTGATCAGGAGGTCGTGTTTCTACCTAAACTCTATACGTGGGTGTTCTTTCCATCATCAACTCATAGCTACAGAAATTGTGCTCATCATGACCTACGTTGTCTATACAAATTTCTACAGGAAATGGCAATTGTCAGTCAACTGTTTTCCTGCGACCTAACAGATAAGACACCATAGCATAGGCCATGTGCTTGGCCCAGCTTGAGATTCTGGCCTCAGAGGCATTGGTCCTCCTGCTACAACATAATTCACAAAGAATGGGCAATGATCCTTGTCATGCCCCTGACATTTGTATTTCAGACACCAAACTTCTTCGCGCACCTCTGGCTGAATTGTCCTATCATTCTTCATACTTTGTAACTCTATGCAAAGGTTCTGCAACTACGCATGAATCTGTTGAACCCCCATATTCGCATCTTGCATTGATGTTTCATTCAATCTTATTGCAATCTCCAGAGCTTCTGCTTGGGTCCCAATGTTTTGTTACGATAACGCAACCCTTAGTTGAGGCAGGAGTGAATCCACAAACCATTCGCGGTGCTTCCCATCTGTCAAATTCATATTAGCATCATGGATCATACACTTCAATCTCTGATCCAGATCCCAGGGTGTCTCGATAGGCTTCATCATGATTTCTTTGAATCCCATGATAGATTGTGCTTCATACTTAGGTCTACTGAATTCCTTATTCAGCACGTTTTTGATACCTGCCAATGCAGCCATCGGGTTAGCAGTGCAGTACTTAATGTACCATGTTAGCACGCATTCCTGCAAAGCACTAACCAACATTGCCTTCTTCATTTGATCATTTGTGATACCCTGAGCTTCCCATACAACCTTCACAATGAACCAAAATTGGTCTGGATCCTCATTTCCTAAGCCATTGAACATAGACAGCTTTATTGAATTCGCCATACTGAACTGTGGTGGAGGTGGCAGTGGTGTGGGTGAGGGTGTAAGAAGCGGAGGCGAAGATGGAGGCAATGTGGGTGGATGAGGTATTCACTGGAACCCCTGTCTTATTAACTAAACAATGCTCTGTGAAGGGGCTTGTGTTGCTCCCTCGTCGTCACTCAGAGGAGGTTTAATTAGTGGGCTATATTCAGGGCCTCTTCTCCCTCTGTTCCTGAAAGTCCTTCCACTTCGCATAGCCCCAAACATCAAGGTAACTGCATAACCCGCTTTTCACACAATAGCATCTTAATCCAAGTATTTAAAGACCTTACATACTTACCTTGCGGTCCTTTGAAGAAGCGTTACTCTGCTTTGATGTAACTGACCGAAGTATCAACTGCGAACTCTATCACAAATCCTCCTATGATATGATCGAGCCAATGATCAAAAAAGTGCGTGCTCTTATCTTCAGAGGCTTCTAGTTTCCGCACTAACTCTAGGGTCCAGACAATCGAACCATCAAGCCTCCACCTCCCTTGGCTGTCTATCAACTTCGCAATCCACTCGTATAATTCAAATGGGAAAGAATAGAAGACAATTTTGTGTATCTCAGTGTACAAATATCTGTCCAACCATTATTATTTCATCAATCATGGATTCTTATTTTCCTGTGCCGCGAATTCATGGATCTTTCTATCCAACCAGTCTTCAATCTCTTTCTTATTCGGATTCCAATGATGCGACATCACACATCTCTCATGCAGATCCTGGTCCTGGTAACGGAACCATTTGTTGGCTTGATGGGCCCTGACCCAGGTTCAACGTTAGTTAGTCAAGCAAATCCCTACACTACTGGCCCTTTCGACATCAATCCGCGGAGCGCGAACTGAAGTCTCACTCGAAGCAAGTATGGGGGGATGCAGGAACCAAGTTTCTGCACCCTGAGATGGTAGTGATGTCACTTTTACACCTTAACTATGTCTTCACGCAGATCGATAAGCCTACTTCTCTTATTCGTCCTTTGAACCTCCCAAAGGTCTACGACTGTCCTTCGCGCAACCCCAACAGGTGGTTCAGGCACTTACGCGCCCCTGTGACTACTCTACTGTTACATTTACCCGAATTACCTTGAGTATTATATACTTTAACGTGTATATATGATTATCTTCACATAAACATATATCTTTACTTGTGTTCATATAACAAATGGAAACATGTAGATTCGCGCATTAGAATAACATTAAAACATAAACCAAGTGTTCAACATAACATAATTGCATGCATTTAACAGAAGTAAAATACACACGTAACTCCAAAATACTTATCTTTATTAATTATTCAAATCTCTAGTATAGACTCTGACTACCATGCGCACACAACTGCAGGGTTCAACGCACTCAGCTTGGGACTTCTACCCTAGTCCTCTGCTCACTTAGCTGCAGAGCCTCTTTCCTACACTAAGACTCTCACTCTTAGCTCTCACAGACCCATTACATCAATGACTCATAATATCTATTGCTTAACTTCTTAACTTCCTTAGACTCTTCTAAGACTTCCTTTTTATACAATCCCATGGTCCGTGGACCATGGGTAGATCTCTAAAGTTGACATGACTTATACAAAAGAAAGGCGGAAAACCCTTAGTGAATCTTTACATCTTCGGGCTCTGCGTCCACAAATTGCGGAGACTTTACATTCTTTTCTACAAAATTTGGGCTTTTGACCCCAAAAGTGACTCTAGGGGAACCCGTTCCCAACAATTTCACCAAAGAGAACGAGGACCTTTTGGATGTTACATAGACTCGAAAGTTAGGTGGAGGAAAATTCAAACGGGATAAATTTGGTATATAACTAATAGCATCCCTCTCTGCCCCTCATAATTTCGCAACACCAATGGTGTGTAGGTTATTTGATAAACCCAATAGCACCAAATTGTTTATGGAGTGGCTCCCATTATTTGATGCAATAGTTAATGTAAGAATTATGAACTGGAGTCAGATTTTATCAGACAATTTAGCAAAGGCCATTATGGAATATAGACGAAAGAGAAGCATTTCTTCAAGGATTTTCCCCCTTTGTTTATGAGTGCTTTTGTTATGGATGCAATTTGTTTTCGTTCTTAGTTTCTGAGCATTGGATGGAAGTGGATTGTATAAACCTTGCTCCACATCCATATCTACCATAAACTTTTATGGGAATCTCAATTCCATCCCCATTTTTACAAAATCTTCTAGGGTATTATGCTTCCTATTCATAAAACCGTTTTTGATAGAACAACCCCTAGGTTTTCTGAAGAGGCCAAAGTAGACATCTTGACAGTGGCTAGATGGTTCGATGAAGAGACGTTCACTTACATCATAGCTTTTGGGAGTATTTCTTCTTCGCATGTCCTCCCATATTATGTACCAGACAAGCTGCTGGACAGAGAAATAACTTACCAAACAATAGGGGAGGGTGGTTTAACCAAAATCCTGAGGGAACAAAAGAAAGCCATTTGGCCAGCCTTACCATTGCAATGTGGTGCTTTCGCACTACATGACTATGGGCATGCAATAAAAGAAGCAGAGATTATTATGTCTCTGAAATTGGCCACAGTTCTAGGAAGACAGTATGACCCAAATTAGGTTGCTAAAGAATTTACCACTATGGTGAAAGTCAAATAGTTTTCTCATGAAAAGGATGCCTTTGATGACCTCTTCCAAGGAGAAGAAACATTTGCACAAGTCCTACATTCGGCATCATTACAGTTAAGCCCAGAAGATATTAATGCTTTTCATGTCTATAAGAATAAGGGATTGTTAAACGTCCCATTGAACCTATTATAGATTGAAGCAATGAGAGAGCCAACTCCTAGTGTAAGCTTGGAGGGATCTTCAAAAGACAATTTTGAAGAAGAAACCCAAGAGAAGTCAACTCACGAGTCAGATCACTCAGAACGAAAATCTCAAAATGGAGGAGAAAATACAAATAAAGATTTTAAGAAAGATACAACAGGCAGTACTGAGGAAATTACCAAACATCCCTTATCAAAGAAGCAGGCAAAGGTTTCTTCCACTACAGTTCAATCAGGGAAGGTGCCAGTCATTGACCTTGACAAGTAATGGGAGCAATTGAATAAGAAGCTCCAAAAAAGTACGGAGGAAACATCTCATTTTCAGACCCCCAAACAAACTCAGCAGAAAGCAAATCCAAAAACAACAGAGCAAGGTGCTATAGGTACTCAGGATATTGAGGTTATTCCTTCTTTTCATACTTCCAAAACTGTCTTGAGAATTTAGAAGATACCTCCATTAGATATATTCTACAATCCTACTCATAAGGTTATAGTTAAAAGACAAAGGAAGAAAAGGAAACTAGACACCACAACTGTTACAACTCTAGAAAATGAACCAATGGATGTTGTGTGGAAGGACACTCTTGTTGACCCATCCAAGAATCTCATGAAGTTGTCACAGTTTGTAGGAGATTATGCCACAAAAACCATCGATAAGGCAACGGAAGTCCGAAAGTTGCTAAAGGAAAAAGAACAGAAAATTATAATGCTTGAACAACAATTAGAACAAAAAAAAACTAATCAACAAGAATAACAACAGATAGCTCAGCTTTAGAGGGAATTCAAGCAGATGAGGTTACTATACCAAGCCAACTTATCAAAAAAGGATTTGCATATTCATCAAATACAAGCCATAATGGATAAATTCAAAGATAACCCACAAACTGACGAATTTATCAAAGAGGTGGTTAAGCTCAATTCCCTATTAATGCAGCAAGAAGAAATGTTCTGCCAAAAAATCTCACAGATTAATCCTTACTGTGAAACAAGTGATAAATTGACAAACTAATTAATTGATATAAGGCTCGAATATTTATCCAAAATGGATCCTAAAACCTCTAATTCTAAGTCTTTAATACTGTCGGAAAACATCATCATAGAAGAAAAACCATGAAGAATGGCGGAAAACAGAGTAAAGCAAAGGTTGAATTATCGTTGAACCAGAGTCATTAGATTGGACCGATCAATGGTCCAAATTAAATTGGGATATCTCATCAGAGCAGGCCAGTGGAGTGTATCGGAGGAAGCCTTGTGGGAATTGCAATCGTGATCCAGCGACTTAACGCGGACTGTTGAACGAGCACACTGATCAACGGCGAAGATGGCATTATCGCATCGCAGATTCCAAAGGGGAGGACTTAACCCACAAGCCCGAAGACCATGCGATATGCGATTTGTGATTATCGCATCACAATATTGCATCACAACAATATATGGGAATGGACCATGGCCTGTGGCATTGCGAAGGGCCGATATGTGATATGCCGATATCGGCGATCAACAATCAACGAGTGGACTGGAAACAATACAAAGACTTGCGATACACGACATGCAATAGACCTGGACCCAATAAGGATTATGGGTCGGATCTAAATATATTTGAAGTCCAATTTTCGCTGATTTCTTTGTATTTCCTCGTGTATTGATGTTTGGCCACATATAATGTGATATTGCGATAGAATGGAAAACCCAAAAGGTTAATAAATGTGGCCTTATGTTATTTAAGTTCCGAGGTAAATGGTATTTCGAGCGGGCTTTAGGCGGTAAGTGGTATTGGATGGGCTTTGCCCGATCCCATACACTGACTGACACGTAGTACACAACAAGGAGAGAGAACCGTTTTTTCAGGCAAGTGATCTCTACGCAAGTAAGCCATCCAAAATACACATCATCCATCAGATCAAATGGTCACAGATCAACGGTGCAAAATGCACGAGCAGGTTGGAGGATCGAGATGGATGTGAACCATCGGATGAGAACAGATCTACGGTGTGGGATGCCAAAGGACCTATAACGGACGAGGCATAATAGCCGTCTGATTCCTCTATTTTAGAGTTTTTCCTGTGTATTTCGCTATGTAAACAAAGAAGCAATTCTTTGGGTTTTTCACAGCGCCAGCCTTTCTGTTTGAACAGGTGGCCACCATACCTTAAGCATTTTACAATGATTGTATAACGCTCGACAGGGAGTTAAACGGATAGCAACCGGGAGCCAGAAAGCCCAAGAATGTAGATGAACTGGCAGCTTCGATAGGCTAAAAAGCCATTCAATGGCAGCATAGGAAGGGAGTTCAGTTTAAGACAGTCACAGAAAGAGAGTCAGTCAATCAGATTGAGGTAGATTGAATAGAGGAATAGGACAGAGGGAGAGCCTGTGCACTCTTTTAGACTCGAGGTTTTCGAGCAGGTCCCTCTTTGATGTCACTATTGGTTGAGACTCTGTTTTGAGCTCTACCTTGCAATAATCTGTTCTTAAAGACTTAATATAGAGGTCTACACTGAAAGTTGGACTAGGAGACGTAGCCAAGAAGTCTGGTGAACTCCTTGATTATTTACTATGTTGATGTGTGTGTCTGTTAAGTTTTCTAACTGCTCATTGTCTATATTATTCGCAATATTTTCGATCCGTTGCACTAAGTAATATAGGCATTCCTGCACATGAATCTATAATACCTTAATATTGATTTAAGATCTCATTTTCAAATCAAGTGGTATCAGAGCATTTGGTTTTGGTTTTGTTAAGGTTTAGAAAAGCTTGTGCTGGATTTTGAATGCTAACTAGATTAAATCTCAGACTAGGAGAAGGAGAACTTGTTGAGGCTAATCCAGAGATTGGAAGAGTCTATTCTCGGAGGATAATCGTAGAAGAAGCTCCATTGGGATCAGAATCTCAATTTATAGAAAGTTTTATGACAGTCCGAGCTATGGTGGAAGAGATGTATTTGGAGTTTAATAAGGGTCGAGGTGAAAGAACTTCAACACCCAAACTAGACAAAGGAGCAGAGAAACCTTTTCTAGTTTCCCCTCCAGAAGGCAAAGGGAAATGGAAAATGCCTCCTCCACCATCTCCCACATCATCACCTTCATCATCCTCATCATCTTCTAGCTCTTCTAAGAAGAAGAAGAAAACTTCCTTAATCAAATTAGATGTGAAGTTTGATTTTCCAATCTATGATGGAGAACTCAATGTAGAAAAGCTAGATAATTGGATAAGACAAATTGATGTATATTGCATGGTACATAATGTCGATCCAGAAAGGAAGAAGATTCCGCTGGAAAGCCTTCAACTTGGAGGAACTGCACTAATATGGTGGGAAGGCAAGACACAAGTTGATTTGCAAAAACAAGGTAAAATCATTTCTACCTGGAATGAATTTGTTTCTGCTATCAAAAAGAAATTATATCCTTTAGCGTACATGCAGTAGGTAATGATGAGTTGGCAAACTCTTCGCCAGTTGAAGGGTCAAGTGTACAAAGTTATACTCAGGAATTTAGAAAGAGAGCTTTAACTCTAGGTATATCATTAGATTCACCTGAGACTTTATTGAAGTATATAGGTGGTCTCCATAGCTATTTAAAGCATACTATTCTCATGTTTAATCCCACTAGCTTAGATGATGTATCAGTTAAAGCCACACATCTAGAAACTAGAGGTAAGAATGTAAACTCAGAGGTTGGTGGATCATCTAAATATTCTGTAAGAAAGAGCAAGGGAAAGAAGAAACTGAAATGGAAGGAGAGGAAAGAAAACACTATAAAGAAGGATAAACCTTCATGCACTCATTCCAAGAAAGGAGGACACGATGAGGCACACTACTAGTTTTTTCATCTAGAACAGAGACCTAAGAAGTTCGGTGGAGAGAAGAAAAAGGATGTTGCTACTATTCAGCAGGTCTTGGGATCAGATTCAGGCGATGAAACAACAGTTATAGCCACAAGTATTAAAGGTAAATATTTTGAAGCATCCACAAGTAATTGTGCACAATCTGTTAATAATGAAAGTAATGAGAGGGAAAGAAATGAGCTTTTTCGTATTAGAGTAATTTCCAAGCACAATAAGATTGATACTTTGTTTGATAGTGGATCACAAGTAAATTTGATTTCTGAAACAATTGTAAAGAAGTTGGGATTACAAACAAAACCTCATGAGAAGCCATATCCATTAGGTTGTGTGTGTGATAAAACAAATTTACAAGTAACAAGACAATGTAAACTTAGGTTTGCTATTCGATCAACATTTGTAGATGAAGTTGAGTTAGATATAGTTCCATTGGATATATGTGGTATTGTTTTGGGAAGTCCATACTTATATGATAGAAAAGCTATTTTCTATAGAGCTGAGAATAAATATCAACTCACTAAAGATGGAATAGAATATATTGTAAGAGCTCATAAACTCAAAGATAACTATTCTCTCATAAATTCAGGACAGATGAAAAGAATTGTGAATTCAAGTAAGCAATTTTTACTAATGGTTGTAAAGGCAAAGGATCCTGAAAAATCCAATGCATTTGAAGGCCATGATTCTAAACAAAAAGCTGATTTAGTTAAAGTTATTTCAGAGTATGATGTTCTATTTCAAGAACCAAAAGGTCTACCACCCAAGCGAGAAATAGTACATGATATTTATTTGCAGCAAGATGCTCCATTACCTAACATTGGAATGTATAGGTTTGCCAGCTTTAGAGAATGCAGAAATAAAGAAGCAGGTACAGGAGTTGCTCGATAAACGGTTTATATGACCAAGCACATCACCATTGTTGGCATTATGATACATATGTTGTACTTGATGGCAAACCACTCATCTCAGATGATAAATTATAGTGCAGCAAAGTTCACACAATTTCATGAAGATAAAAATTTATTTCATGTAAAAATTTCACGCACTTTTATGCGGAGAAAAGTTTATTTCATGTGGAGAAAATTTCACGCACTTTTATGCGGAGAAAAGTTTATTTCATGTGGAGAAAAAGTTCACGCACTTTTATGCGGAGAAAAAGTTCATTTCATGTGGAGAAAAAGTTTATTTCATGTGGAGAAAATTTCACGCACCTTTATGTGGAGAAAAAGTTTATTTCATGTGGAGAAAAGTTCACGCACTTTCATGGTTGGTTCATGGTATTGGTCCGACAGTTTTTTTGATCCTATGGTTTTGGTCTGTGGTATTGCATCCAAAAGTGTTGATCCCAAGTATTGGGTTCATGGTATTGTGTTATTATGGTTTTGGACCGTGGTATTGTGAAAGGCCTAAGACTATAAAAGGGGAAGGAGATCATTTGGAAAAGCATTATCTGAATTGTTATTGAATATCTGATAAAGTGCTAGATCTGGAACACTGTGATTGGGTTATGGTGCAGATCTGGATCTGAATAAAGAAGGACCTGAGCACAAGGAGAAGGATAAGTTCTATTGATGGGTCTTAATCTTTAAGCTTGAATGATAGTGTTTTTTGTTCTGAGTTTAGATTTGGTGTGTGGTTACAGTTACTGTGATTTGGATACAGCTATCAGAGAAGTGTCTACTTGATTCAGTGCTAATTGGTGAAAAGGAGATTGTTTGATGTAGAAATTCTTGATGATTGATTGATGTTCATGGATCCAATCTGAAAAAATTTATGAAACGTGGTCCCTGGAAGAAAGAGAAAGTTGTAGCCTTCTGTAGGCCAGCACCTACGTACTAGTATCTTGGCTAGTGCAAGAGCTAAGGGGTTGTAGCTCCCTACTAGGAGAGTCTGGAAAATGAGAGAGGGTTGTAGCTCTCTGCAGGTTGCAGCCTGCATACTGGTAAAGGACTGCACCAATACAATTGTAAAAAGAAGTTTCTAATTGAAAGAAGATAGAGACATATTGCAGTAGGTGGTTTTCACCCACATTGGGTTTCCACCTTATATCATGGTGTTCATGTGTGATGATATGTTCTATTTTACTGCACCTGTTTACTGTTAATATGGTTGATAATGTTCTAATGCACTCATTAAGGATCAACTAACTGAACCATAAGAAGTTGTGAAAGTAGCATATATGAATCTGAATATGGAAATGAAAAAGTTTTATTAATGTGATAACACTGATTCACCCCCCCTCTCAGTATTATTTCCAACATTCTCTCCCTCACTCTCTCTCTCCATGACTACCTTCTCCCCCCCTCTCTCTCTCCACCTATCTCCCTCTATGTTTTTCTTGTTCCCTCCCTCTCCTACCCCCTCCAATTCCATCTCTCTCTCCTCATTTCTATCTTCCTTCCTCTCTATCCCTTATCTCCCACCTCCCTCTCTCTCCC
>APFE031019460.1:125780-145601 GCA_000404065.3 Pinus taeda
CAGTGTCCCAAGACACAAGAAGAGGAAGAGAACATGTGTCGTGTTCCATATGCAAGTGCAGTCGGTAGCTTGATGTATGCCATGTCTGTACTAGACTAGACATTGCACATGCAGTGGGAGTATTGAGCAGGTTTATGTCAAAACCAGGGAAGGAGCACTGGACAGCAGTGAAGCAGGTTTTCAGGTATCTGCGTGGCACTAGTGATTATGGTTTGTGCTACCAAGGAAGACCATGATTGGACAGAGTGTTGGATATTTGTGGCTTTGTTGATGCAGACTGGGCTGGAGATCTGGATCAGAGAAGATCTACAAGTGGGTATGTGTTTAACCTATTTGGAGGTGCAGACAGTTGGATGAGTAAGAAACAATCTGTAGTGGCACTATCAACTACAGAGGCAGAATACATGGCAGCCACTCATGCAAGCAAGGAAGCAGTTTGGTTGCAGAGATTGTGTTCAAGTATGGGTTAGTACAGGGAGCTATAAGGATATACTGTGACATCCAAAGTGCAATTTTCTTGGCAAAGAACCCTGCTTATCATTCAAAGACAAAGCACATTGATGTTCAGTATCACTTTGTGAGGGATATGATAGAAGACAAAAAGGTGTTGCTGTAAAGGTGGACACTTTGAAGAATACTGCAGATGCATTGACAAAATCTGTGAGCTCTGAGAAGTTCTCTTGGTGTAGAGAAACAATGGGTGTTTCAGGGCTGGAAAAATGACTAAGCTCTCATGTGGCCCCCTGTGGAAAGAAAACAAGAAGTGGGAGATTGTTGGGTTGTGTTATATTCTTTCCACGACTAACCTACATAGTGAACCGGGGGGTTAGAGAGGGGGAGGAGCCCCCACTTTGCTGCGCTGATTGCGCAGCGGGGGCATCATAGGGGGGGCGGCAGCCCCCCTTGTCTGGGGGGTTTGAGGGGGGTGGGTAGCCCCCCTCTACGGGGTTCGGGGCAGCCCCCCTAGAAAAAAAAATTTTGGACCCTATATTAGGTTGGGCGAACCTACCTATGGTTTTCGGTCCATGGTTTTGGACGCGATGGTTTTTGGTCCATGGTATTGGATGCTTCGGCATGTATAAATATGTATTGTAACATTGAAAGGAATATAATGAAAATTCAAGCTGGTAGTCTGGTTTTGAGATCCAATGGGAAATCTCTGTGTATATGTGTTTTATGTGTTATGCTCTCGCATTTTTATTTTTCCTGTGATTTAGAATTCGTATGCAGGTAATTTCTTTACGGGGTTAAAACCTACAATATCAAGCATGCTCTACTGAAATTACACTTCTGTACTCATAGAGTGTATTGAATTGGATGAAATTGGGTCAATATTGCCGAAGCACATGAGCAGGACCTATCATATATGGTACTTTTATCGTATGCGTGTGTTTTATTTATGTATTAACAATACTTTTTCTCTTGATTGTTTTATGTATGAAAGTCTGAGTTGTAGTCCTGCATTATTACACTTTTGTATGATGTTTTAGCTTTGATTCCATTTTGAATACATGAACGATTTCCATATGCGAGATAGTTTTCTCAATTGTTTTGTCAACTTATTTATCCAAAATAACTATCATTAAACGATTTCATTTCTTTTGGAAGTTGAATGATCTTTATTACCAATTGTTTTAAGACATCATTGTATATCACATATCTTATTTTATTCTCGGGTATGTTTATAGTTAGATAATGTTAGATTAAGATATATGCATGTGTTTATTATTTAGATTAGATTATACTTAGTTGAATGATTCCCCGTTACATCTTATATCATCCCATCAACATTATCAATCAATCCTCTCTGGGAAACTGGTCCCATTATCCCCAGTCATAGACACTATACCAAACGGAAAAGGAGTTGCTTTCAAGGTCCAAACCGAGTGGTTATTGTTGGGTGCGAGATCCCCCAAGGGAAGTTTTGGGCCTTAGAGCCCAGATTTTGGTCAAATTTGTAATTCCAATTAAAGACTCCGCATTTTGTAGGTGCGAAGCGTGTAGTTTGTTAAAGAGTCATAGGGTTGTCTGCCCTTAATTTTGATAATGTAATGTCGCCTGTAGAAGATATACCCATGGTCGTGGACGATGGGATTGTATAAATAGAGTGGAGCTCTAAGTAGTTAAGACAGCTAATCAATCACAAAATTTCTAAGGAAAACTGATGTATGTGAGATAGTTCTGAAGTGTAAAATCTAATTTTGGGTCTTAGCATAGGAAGAGGCTCTACAGCTGAGTGCGTAGAGGCGTAATAGTCTGCAGCTAAGTGTACAGACCCCCACAGCTGAGTGCGGAGGGCAAGTCGAGTCTGTAAACAGTGGAAGTATTAATAAAGAGAAGTTTCTATCAATTCTGCGTCTTTATTTCTTGTTTTATACCTCTGTTATATTGGGTATGAATTTCAATTTTAATGGTTATATGATGCACGAATGTGTATAACTGTATTGGCTAAATGAACGCAAGATAGAATATATGTTTACGTGAAGATAATCAAGACATCTTAATAAAATAAGTAAGATACTTGGCATGGTTTAGGAAATATCACAGTTTGTTGCCTTAGCAGCGCGAAAGGGCTTCAACCCCTAGTTAGGGTTGCGCAAAAGTTGATTATAACAAATCACGAAGGTACTAAAGGGTAGAATAGTGTATGAAGCGACCTGCGCGAAGGCAGGTTTATTTGGACTAAACTAACATCACATCCATCTCAAGGGTGCGGAAACTTGGTTCCAACATCCCCCATACTGTTTCGGTTGAGACTTCAGTCCGCGCTCCACAGGTTGATGTCGAAAGGGCCAATAGTGTAGGGATTTGTTTGGCTAAATAACTCTGAAACTGGGTCAAGCCCCTATAAGACAACAAATGGTTCCTTTGTCGGGACCAGAATCTACATGAGAGATGTGTGATGTCGTATCATTGGAATCCAACTAAGAAAGAAATTGAAGGCTGGTTGGACAAAATAATTCACGAGTTCTCGACGCAGGAAAACAGAAACTCACAACTATCAAAGTAAGAGTGGCTAGACAACTACCTATATACAAAGATCCACGAAATCTTTTTCGAATCCTTCCCTACTGAGCTATACGAGTGGATCACAAAGCTAGCAGATAGCCAAGGAAGGTGGAAACTTTATGGTCCTATTGTGTGGACCCCAGAGTTAGTGTGAAGATTGGAAGCATCGAAGGATAAGATCACATGCGTTGTCAATCATTAGTCGATCGTATTATAAGAGGATTCATTATTGAGTTCGCAGTTGACACCTTAGTCAGCTACAGCGAGGCACAATGATGCTTTCTCAAAGGACCGTGAGGTAAGTACGTAAAGTCTTTGAATACTTGGATTAAAATGTTATTGTGCGAAAAGTGGGTTATGCAGTTACCTTGATGTTTGGGGCTACGTGAAGCGAAAAGGTTTAGGAATGAAGGAAGCAAGGGTCCAAAAAATAGCCCCTTGATTTCACCTCCACGAGGGGATGAGGAAGAGCTCACAAAGGTCTCTATGTGAAGTGTTATTTATCTGATAAGACAAAGAATTTTGTGAATACCACCTCCACCCACACCACCACCGGCTTCACCTCCATCACCTCCATCTTCACTCGTACCAACTCCACCACCACCGCGATTCAATATGGCAAGCACAGTGAAGTTACCTGTGTTCAAAGGTGTTGGAAATGAGGATCCGAACCAATTTTGGTTCGTTGTAAGGGTTGTATGGGAAGCACAAGGTGTTACATATGACCATATAAAGAAAGTGATGTTGCTTAGTGCCCTGCCCTCATGTTGGAAAGTGATGTTCGTTGTAAGGGTTGTATGGGAAGCACAAGGTGTTACTTTCACGATGGGCACGTTGGATGTCAATAAGCATGTGTTGGGGGTGACCTTACGGATGGCTCTTAATGTTGGGAAGAAATTATGCAAGAAGAGAAACCACGTAGAAGATTCTATGTGCATAAGCATTCAACAAGGTATGCAACGTGCTGACCAAGGTATGCAATGCACAACGAAGTGATTGGGACCTACGCATACCTGCAGTGTTATGGGCTTATCAAATAACATGCAAGAAACTAACGGGGCATACACCTTTTAGGCTTATTTATGGAGTGGAATCTGTAATTCCTATGGAATACATCGTGCCTAGCCTGCGCATAACAGCGCTCATAGGTATGACGGATCGTGGAGCCCTGGAGGAGAGGCTCGCGCAGCTGGAAGAGCTCAAAGAAGAACGATTTTTGGCTAGATTCCACTAGCAGGTCCAAAAGCAGTGCGAAAAGGGTTGGCACGATCGACATATTAAGCGGCACACCTTTAAGGTGAATAATTTGGTGTTGTTGTATGATAGTAAGTTTAATAAATTCCCAGGGAAATTCAGGATACATTGGTTAGGGTCATATGTTATTAAGGAGATTACAGATGGTGGCACAGTACAGTTGGTCAAGTTAAATGGAGAGCCCTTCCCAGGAAAAGTGAATGGTAGTCATTTGAAGCCATACACAGGTGGCTCGGGCACTTGACTAGCTAACCGAAGCACATTTTTAGCACTCCAGGAAGCTAAAAGGAGGCACGGGACTATAAAATAATCTGTTGGGAACTGCCTGATGTTAGGACTACATGCAGTAGTGAAGTGTCACAGGGTCCGCGATAACGAGAAGACAGTTGCATTGGCGCATAGGTCTACTTGAAAGTGACCGTTACAGTCACTATTCATGATGTGATGCTTGGTTTGAGGCCAAATGGAGCGAGTGGCAGACATTTAAGGTGAACTTTATGGGCTAGATTCTTGAAAATTTGCTGCCAATCTAGCATTAATGGACCGAATGTGGGGAGAATGATCGAATTCAAATTCAAAAGGCACTATAAATTAAAAAGGGATTTCCAGCAAACAACACTTGCCAATTTGAGAACTAAGTTGTTGCGCGCTCAGATATTCCTGAACCGAGACTTGTTCGATATTCTAAAGGTGAATTCGTTACTTGACCAATTACTATAAACGCTAAGAGAATTGTGGAATCGCACTATGGAAACACCAGAAGAAGTCATGGATACCGGAGCAATGACCATCGAGGAAGTTGCGCATACAATTATGAAAGTGGAAGCCCCAGAGAGTGCGGGGATAGTCGCTAAGATCCCTAAATCACCGCGCATGCCAAGACCCAACAAGGATAAACATGCCATGATACTGGTGCGCATCTCGCCTAGGAATCCACTGAGGGCCAAGCTCACAATGGAGGAAAAGGGGAAGGTCATTAATTTGGAGGCTGATGAGGAGGAAGAGTTCGAAGAGATCTTGGTGGATGAGGAGGATGTAGAGATGGAAGTTGAAACCCAGGGTGCAGACCCTCTCACCAGGTTTCCTGCATATGTTCCTTCGCAAAAGGGTAAAGCCAAGCTGACCAAAGATATAGATGAGAGAAAGTGCTTTCTACAAACTCCGCTGCTCCCTAACAACATTATTTTTGAAGGAGCGCACTTGGGACGGGTTCCCGTGTTACAATTTGAAGATTGGAACCTCGCAGACCACAAGGAGTTCCCGCATTTAGCGACCACGTAGCTAATGCGCCAGAAGATAGACACATCGACTGTAATGATAAGAGTTGGAGCCGCACAAATGGCTCAAAGGTGTTGAGAAATCAGGGGCTAAACATGCTCCAGGTGCCACATTACCACCGTGCCCTAGTGACCAATTTCGTCATCATGCAGCTGCTCTGCTTGGTGCATGATGGGTGTTTGTGGATGAAGGAGCCCATCCCCATAACAGACCATCTAATTCACAGGATTACATGGCTCCCTTGCACAGGGGAGGACCCGGAAAACATATAAGAAGGAAAGAGTGATGATTTAGCCATTGCGGAGGCCATGAAAAAGAAATTTAAGTTGGAGAAGAAGAAGCGAGGGTACACCATCTCTAGCATCAACAACCCTGCAATCAAGATCATGACATAGATATTGGAAGAGAAGGTGATGTAGAAGTTCCACGCGGATGAGGTGCCAGTGCTAGTGGTTGCAATAGCAGTGGAATGCGCAAAAGGGGTCCAATTCAACTGGGCAAACTATCTATGCGGTGAGTTCCTTGAGAACTGCCGCGAGGCACAAGAGTAGGGTAAAACATTCCATTATGCATGGCTTTTGTTGTCAATAGTACTTGTGGCATGGGATTTTCCTGAAGATAGCCAGTTCCCGTCGATCGCGCAGGACCTTCCAGAGGCAGTGAAGTACACTTCGATGTGGGAAACCATGGATGCACAGAGGATAAGGGAGAGAAATATCTTTTGGGTTCTATTGGAGATGAACATCAAAATGGGGATTAATCGGAAGCCACAGTTATCGCCCATGGTATACAATAGTCTACAAAGATTTGCAAGTTCAAAGCATACTTCCACCATGTCTTCATTAGGGCACGGAAGGACCCTACGAAGATGTGGCATGAGCTACCTTACTTAGCGACCAATCATGTAATTTTCGTGGTCCTTGAGTCTTGGCCACCAGAGTGGCGTGCTCCATCTGGCTTCGTGGTGGAAACAAAGAAGTCTACCATGCATTAGAAGAAGGTAGAAACGAAACTGTGGATGGCACAGCTGGCGGAAAAATGCAGGAAGGAAGAAGCAGCGGCCAAGGCCCAGGCAATGCATGACGCTGCGAAGTTCGCTGAGGAACAGTAGAAGAAGAGCGTGAAGGACAGAAGTCGCCTTCACTCAAACTAGAAACCTACACAGAACAAGGTGGCACAGACCTACAGACAACGTCCACCCAACTAAAATATTCATGCCCAAGAGAGCAGTTAGGGCCGCGAAAGAAGACAAAGGCCTCAAAAACTTCGTTCAACCCAATAACCCTCACTGAGGGGGATCTACATGATATCGGTGAAACGGTGTGGGATGTCATCGCGGAGGCCCTCCAACAATTTGAGGCGAAACACCAGATGGTATTGGGGGCTCTCCGGACACAAATACAGGAGTTGCAAGTGCACACTCTGCAGGTTGGCAGAGTGTCAACCAACCTCGCAGTCGAAACTTTTGCGGCCGAGGAAATGCTGCACACTAGGATGACCAACACAATAGTGCTGCTAGATGGAGCACTCGTTACAGAAAATGAGGTCAACAGGCCTATGGTAAGTAGCTTGAAAGGAATCGGGTTAAACATGGTTGTGCTCCCTCGGGAGATGCTCTATATTTTGTAGGATGGAGTCGCTGCAGAACTACGTGCCAGAGAGAGTCGCGCGCTATAGGTAACAAGCGAGTAGCGCATCAACATTGAGCAGTTGAGCCTGCAGCGCAACGAGGTAGTGGTACAAAAGAGACAGATAGTGCAGGTGGTGGAGGAAGCCTGCCAGATGGTCCCGGAGTTTTCCATCCAGGCAGAGGAATGGTGGAGGCATGTATCCGAAAGTTAGCAGCAGGGGTACGCGACACCAGAGCAGAAATGGCGAGGGTTCAGCTGGAGATGAACCTTCAGATATCAAAACTGAAATTGAAGGCACAACCTTCACCTTCACCATAGGTTAAGGAACAACGTACCACCGCAATTACAACAGCAATGGCGCCGGTTAATAGTGCAATGACAGACTGCATGAAGTTGTTCGAGTAGTCGTTCGAGGTCCTCACCACACTGCAGGAGGACCCAAATAGAGAGTGCCTAGAGAGAGAGGTGTACGAGCTAAAATAGAGATATGATGAGGTAAAAGGGACTGCGCAGACGGTTTCCCTTACGTAGAGGCTCGCAAGGATGCAGCAGGCAAAGGCGCTCAAGTAGCAAGTGGATGCTGCTTAGCATAAAGAGGCAGTTTTGAAAGCACTCCTACAGTCGTGGATCGATGAGGCTTATATCATTACAACCTCCATTAAATGAAAGCTCGCGCAACTACAAGAAACTTAGGAAAGGATTCAGGGTAGCAGTTCGACGACAATAGTCACCGAACAGTGCGTAGAGGAAGTTCAACAGGCAGTCGCTCAGTGCGCTGTGAACTTGCAACGATCCAATCAAAGTTGGGAGGTCTTCGCACAAAGATCTATGCACCAACAAAGTGACTTGAGGGTGAGTCACGATGTTTGTGTTGGGGGCCTGTTGGGTGCGGGATCCCCCAACGGAAGTTTTGAGGCTTAAAGCCCAGATTTTGGTCAAATTTGTAATTCCAATGTAAAGACTCCACATTTTGTGGGCATGGAGCGTGTAGTTTGTTAAAGATTCATAGGGTTGTCTGCCCTTACTTTTGATAATGTAATGTCAGTTGTAGAATATCTACCCATGGTCCGCAAACCGTGGGATTGTATAAATAGAGCGAATCTCTAAGTAGTTAAGGAAACTAATCAATCACAGAATGTCTAAGGAAGAATGATGTATGCGAGATAGTTCTAAAGTGTAAAGTCTAGTTTTGGGTCATAGCATAGGAAGAGGCTCTACAGCTGACTACACAGAGGCCTAGTAGTCCACAGCTGAGTGCGCGGACCTTGCAGCTGAGTGCACAAGGCGAGTCGAGTCTGTAAACAGTGGAAGTATTAATAAAGAGAAGTTTCTATCAATTCTGTGTCTTTATTTCTTGTTTTATACCTCTGTTATATTGGATATGAATTTCACTTTTAATTCTTATATGATGTGCGAATGTGTAGAAATGTATTGGCTAAATGAATGCAAGATAGAATATCTATTTACGCAAAGATAATCAATACCTATTAATAAGATAAGTAAGATACTTGGTGTAGTTTAGGAGATATTGCAGTTTGTTGCCTTAGCAGTGCGAAAGGACTTCAGCCTCTGGTTAGGGCTGCGCAAAAGTTGATTATAACAAATCGCTAAGGTACTAAAGGGTAGAATATTGTGTTAAGTGACCTGCATGAAGGCAGGTTTAGTTGGAGTAAACTGTCATCACATCCATCTCAAGGGTGCGGAAACTTGGTTCCAACATCCCCCCATACTGCTTCAGATGAGACTTCAGTCCATGCTCTGCGAGCTGATGCCAAAAGGGCCAATAATGTAGGGATTTATTTGGCTAAATAACTCTGAACCTCGGTCAAGTCCCCATAAGCCAACAGTCATCCCTCATGTTGTCGCAGTGAATCTCGAAGCTTCAATAGGTCCTTTACTAGATATCCTGAGTTTTCTAGTAGAGGGAATGAAGACGTAGAACAACATTGGTACATGTGTGAAGCTATATGGAGAGCCCGCCAAACACAAGATAATGTAAATTCAATTGAGTTGCATACCACATTAATATAAAGAGATCTAAGTTGATTTATCAAATGGGTAGAACAAAACCAGAATCCTTCCATGTATGACATTAAGAGGGGCTTCATTCAAGAATTTAAGGTACTGCAAATAGATCAACAGGGATTGTCTAAATTATGAGAGATCAAGAAAAAGGAAGGAGATACTACTTGGGAATTGATGCAGAGGTTTAAATATGCTATTGGAAAGCTAAGCTATACCATAGATCCCAATCATCAGAGGGATTGGTTCACTAAAGCACTCCTACCCCTTACAAGAACACGGTTGACGCAACAAAAGATTGGAACTCTCCAAGATCCCTTAGAGCAAGCATTGTGCATAGAAGCTATGGCAGGATACCCACATGAGTATCGAGGAGGGATGGGATCACAAGACCCGTCCATCATGGGCCTCCAAAATCAAAATGCCAGTCTAACAGAGAAATTAAAAGACCTACAACCAATTTGATAGGTGAGACCCAATGTATGATATACTTACTGCCTGGTAGAAGGCCATGTGGCGACTGAATGCCCAAGGATGAGAGGCAAAAATAGTTCAATGGGAATTACAGGATCATTAGGGGCCCCACCAACAGTAGGAGTTGCCGTAGTGGGATTGCAAGGATCTTTCTCAGGACGAAACATGCAAGATTATTGTGAAGTTTGTAGGAACTATGTACATTTGTCGCGAGTATGTCCAATACTGCAGAAATATTCCAACGTACCTAACACCAGTTATTGTGAATTATGTGCATCCATGATGCACCACACTTATCAATGCTAAGCATTGGATGCCTTAGTAGAGTGGATAGACAGGTCCACATTCAGAATCAATGAATCTAGATGTGGGAGACAAGGAGGAGGTATGAGAGGAGGCAGGACAAGGGGTAGAGGACCCGCAAGGTGCTACAATTGTGATCAAGAGGGACATATAACTAAAGACTGCCCACTCTTAAGAAGACCTTGGTGCTCACAATGTCAGGTCAATGCACATGCTACGGAGGATTGTCCTGAGCTGATTGAAAAATGGGAAGAAAGAACTAGACAGAGGGGAACTAATTTGATCAATGCAGAACCACGAACTGTTGACATGCTTTCAGTAACTAATATAAATATAATTACCAAATGGGGTAAGAAGATAGGGGATGATCGAGGTATGGTAGACCAACCTTCAATTGCTCGGGTAGCATCCCCAAAGCAGTCATACAACCCCACCCAACAAAAACAATACTATCAGGAAGCATCCAAGTTTTTTGATGGGTTAAAGAAGACAAATGGAGACAAGAAATAGGACTCAGGCATAGCTGGTAACTCGACCAATTGAAGAATGGTTTAAGTTATTTTTTCAGATTGTTGATAATGAACAGATGCTAAAGGACTTTGCGCAGGAGTCTGAAAGCAGTGCTGCTAGAAGACGAAGAAAAAGGGGAAACAATAGCGGAAAACCTACTCGAGAGACACTCGAGAAGGGTACGGTGGAACAAGAAAAGAACTGGTAGAGAATTCTAAATTGATGCTCAAGTTGCAAGGTTTCAAATTAAAGACACAATGTTAGATCTAGGGTTCGACGTAAATATTCTACCTAGAAAAATAGGGGAAGTGTTGGGGAAGCAGCAACTTAAATATTCACCTATACAACTACGGATGGAAAACCAGTATTGCATCTTTTTGATTGGTAGGTTGGAAGATGTAGAAGTGGATGTGGCAAGGGTAAAAACTTATACTGAATTTGATGTAATAGATATCATGGGTGATAAGGACCCTTACCCAACACTTCTTGGTATCGACTGGGCATATGAGAATTATGCCATCATTGACCTGAAGAAGGATTTGATGATCTCTGAGGTAGAAGGGATGTGGGTAATACAACCATTAGATCCATATCAAGGACCAAGGTTCACCAAACCTGTGGATGATCAAGACAAGGCTGGAATGTTGGATCAGCTGTATAGGATAACTGAAGGAAAAAGAGAGGACTACATAAACCCCACAGTAGGAGGATCGGTCAGTTAAGAGGAGCATACAAAGTTCATAAACTAGTTCGGAAGTCACTTGGGATGCATGGCAACAAGGAGGATACAATGTTGATACCAAGTGTTGCGCCAAGATATGCAGAGTAAACTAGATTGGGGCAGAGGTAAGCAATTATCCAACCTTTCACGACATCGAAGCAATAGACACTTTTCTAAATAAAGTGGATAGGACCATAAGAGAAGATCACAATATCCCGCTATTAGATATTACATTACAAGCCACCCCAACAAGGTGGTGGGGGGCGCATCGCAACACTTTGTGTGAATGGGAAACTATCAAGCGGGCCATGAGGGAGAGGTTTAGACAAGAAGGAGATTGGTTGCATGACAAGGTGAAGTATAGAGGAAACTCAAATCCCATAAAACATTTATAAAACTACACAGAGAAATGGGAAAAGGAGAAAGTACTGAAGGAACTCTGGGTACATTTGTTCATACATACCTTGGGTACAATTCCATAAGCATGGTATATACAGGAGGGAATTTGTAGACAGATAGTATAATGGGATATTATGGCTAACCAATTCAACATTAGTTTCTCATTCAAATATAGTGATCGACGCCTAACTGAGACCTTGTATGCCATTAAAATACTCCTGTTTACTCTGGGACAGCTATGGGAAGGTTGCATTGATGAGAGATTCCTACAATATTTCTATGAAGCAGGGTATCCAGAATTCATGTCTTGTGGCAAAGTCAATGTGGATCCAGAGGAGGATGATCTAGAGGGACTTAGACACCTGAAATCTCAAGAAATGGAAGGAGAACGAGATATTCAAGAGAAACGTTCAGAGGATGCTACACATATGCTCCCAGTGAAGTTGCGGAAGCATAACATTGGCTCAGAGAATAAACCTAAGATGGCATCCATTGGAGATTATTGGGACGAGTAGACAACTACAGAAATTTTTTATCTTTTGCGTGAATATGAAGGCTTATTTCCAGCCTCTGTGGCTGAATTAAAAGGAATAAAAGGGGACATCGGAGAGATGAAGATTATGTTGAAACCAAATGCACGTCCAGTGAAGCACGGACCATACAGGCTAAACCCAAGAGTAAAAGAGAAGGTCAAGAAAGAGATTGACAAAATGTTAGAAGCTGGACTCATATTCTTGGTGGACAAAGCAGAATGAAATAGCCCGATTGTATTACAGACTAAGAAATATTCCACAAAAATCAGGGTCTGTGTAACGTCGTTTAGTGATGAATTTCCAGACAACTTTGTGGGGAATGAAGCCTACTCCTTCACTAATGGATTTTCAGGTTATCATCAGGTTCATATAGAGGAAGAAGATAAGAAGAAAATAACATTCACCATAGAATGGTGATCCTACGCTTATCATGTAATGTCATTCGTTCTAAAGAACATGCTAGTTGTTTTCTCATGGATTTTCATAGCTGCCTTTAGAGATTAAATTCACAGGTTCTTAGAAGTATATATGGATGACTGGACGGTGTATATATTATTAAACAAACACGCCAATCTACTATCAGTCATGTTTGAGTGGTGCAGGCAATTACAAATATCCTTAAATATGAAGAAATGAATCTTTGCAGTTCCATTCGAAACATCACTGGGACATATTGTTTGCAAAGATGGGGTTTTTGTAGATCCCGCAAAGGTTGTGGAAATTGTGAATATGGATCCACCAAACAACATAATGAAACTGTGATCAGTGTTGGGCAATACAGGATATTGCTGTCGATTCATCCGAAATTATGCATCAATTACGGCTCCTATGGAGAAACTGTTGAAGAATACGGAAGCCTTCAAGTGGACGGAGGCTTGTCAAGCAACACTGAACAAACTAAAAGAAAAATTGGTAAGCACCCCTATTCTTGTATACCCAGACTGGAATTAGCAGTTTCATGTACACATTGACGCATAAGGAATAGCATTAAGAACAATGCTAGTGCAACCTCACGAAAGAAACATGGATCACCCAGTTTACTTCGCCAGTAAGAAACTGTCAACAACAGAGAAGAACTACATAAGAACAGAAAGGGAAGCGTTGGCTATGGTCTACTCCCTACAAAAATTCAGACACTATCTACTGGGAGCACCATTCAAGTTATTCATGGACCACTCAACTTTAAAATATCTGGTAAACAAGCCCATGTTGGAATGCAAGATCTGCCGATGGTTGCTACTGCTCCAAGAATTCACATTTGAAGTGTTCATAAAACTGGGAAGGTTAAATGTGGGGCCAAACCATTTTTCCAGGTTACATTCAAGAGAGAATGAAGGACCATTAGACGACCAACTACCAGACATTGACTTGTTCCAAATAAAATCCATTCCAGACTATTTCGAGGAGATTGTTGTGTTATTAACAACATGATACTTCCTGGAGAGATACACGTCGACATAGAAAAGACACCTAATAGTGAGAGCGGTAGATTATCAATTAATTGTAGGACATATATACAAGTTGGGCCTTGATCAAGTTATGCATCGTTGTCTCCTTCAACATGAGAGGCAAGAAGTGTTATGGGAATGCCTGTTGGAGTTGCGGGAGGCCATATCGAGGACAAATCTACCGCAAGGAAAATACTATAGCCGGGGTTTTGGTGGCATACCATCCACAAGGATGCCAAGGAGTATGAAAAGAGTTGTGATGTTTGTTAGAGAGTCGAGAATCCATCACATTGGGATGAACTTCCTTTGAATCCAATTCACATGGTATAAATTTTTGAGAAATGGGTAGCAGACTTTATCGGCCCTATCATGTTGCCAACACATCATTCCCATGCTAGATACATCATAACAGCTACATAACACCTTAGCCAGTGGGCAGAGGTAGCGTCAATCAAGGATTGTACAACGATACTGCAACAAGATTCATCTTTGAGTGCATAATATCCATATTTGGATGTCCAAAGAGCCTAACAAGTGATCAAGGGGATCCTTTCATTAATGGAGCTGTCACTTATCTCCTAAATAACTTTATGGTCCAGCATCATAAAAGCAGCCTGTACCATCCGCAAGCTAATGGAATGGTCGAAGCCGTTTATAAAATAATCGAGCGGGGTCTAACAAAAATTGTGTCAGCAAACTGAGATGACGAGGATGAACAAGTGCCAGCAACATTGTGGGACTACATAATGACAATAAAATGGACACACAAGCAAACATTGTTCCAACTGGTCTACGGTAGAGAAGTAGTAGTACCAACAGAATTCATTGTCCCAAGAATATTTATCTCTCAAGCCACCAAGATGACATATGATGCAACTCTAAAAGAGAGGATAGAACAACTGATGGAGTTGGGTGAATCGAGGTTTTTAGCTGAATTCCACCAATCATTTGAACAAAGGAGATAGAAGGCTTGGCATGAAAGACACATCAAAAAGAAAGCCTTCAAGGTAGGGGATTGTTGAGCCCTAAACTTGCATCTCTCCTACATACTTTCCTAGACTTTTTCCATTCACCTGGACCTCCTAAGCTATCAACATCATTGAATATTAATCATAAAAGAGCATTTAAAGTGGTTTTTTAACTATGTTTTGTGTTTGCTGTTTGGACTAGATTTTTGCTCATTAACTGCGGAATCCTGTCACTTTCCGCAGCTGATTCAACTTTCTGCATATATTTTTGTTAAACTCTACGTTGCAAGTGTCACCAGCCAAATCAAGCCACATGGGCAAGTTGGAAATGACCTAGACATGGATTAGGTCCTATTGGTCCAACCGGATTCATCAAAGAAGGTTGTGGTCAAAGGTGGTCAAGCAGTGGTCAAACATAGGAGTCCTATGGCAACAAGGCTCCATTTTCAAACATGTGAAGACTTTCGTGGATGTTCCTAGATCCCTGGGGACATATCGACACCTGTGGACTGCTCCACAAGGCGAATCCAATAGCCACCCTTGATATATTTAATCATCACGGCAACCATTATGCTAAATCCATGGACGTTGTCTTTTACGTGTCTCTGTTCATGTAGTTTTATAGGAAAACAATTATGTAACCTTTGTTATAAATAATGCATTTCTATACGCATAGTAGTTAGTCTTTGCTTATGTAATTTCGCTGTTAAGAATTCACTGTGCCGTGACACTAGTTTTATTGTTGTAACTGTGTTTTCAAATATACAAGAAGACATTGTTCTACATGATTGCGTGAATGTAATTTTGGATTGATAGCTTGTTGACCGAGGTCGTGCAGAGGGCCCCTGCACCCTGAGGTTTCATTTCCATTATTGCTGTATAGTCTTTATGCATCGTTTCCTTATTTTCACTGCACATGTTTTATAGTTATTCACCTATGTATATATTTATAACATTCCACTTATGTTCATGATTTTACAAGCTATGTATAACGTTGATTAGTGTGTGCATGTTTCAGGATAGAGTAGGCAACCCGGGCATCTGCATATAATTTTCATAATAACTAGTGACATGGAATTAATCCTCTGCTGACTTTGCTTTTCTTAGTTTTTTTTAATTCCAATTCTGTTGTGTGGATTTCAATCTTGTTCATTTGCTTTATTAAGTTAGTTTAGAAATCAACTTGCTCATGTCATTGACGGTTACCTCCGAAAGCCATAGCTAGACTAATTGGTGAGGGATCGAACTATGAATGTTGTGATTTGATTTTAGTTTACTTTTCTGCAATTATATATTAGATTGCTCATGTCATTGACAATTACCTCCAAAATCCATAGCTAGACTAAATGGCAAGGGATCGAATTATGAATGTTGTGATTTTATTTTAGTTTACTTTTCTGCAATTAGATATTAGATTACTCATGTCATTAACAGTTACCTCCGAAAGCCATAGCTAGACTAACTGGCGAGGGATTGAACTATGAATAATGTAATTTGATTTTAGTTTTACTTTCTTTGCAATCTTTGATTTCTTTGAGTGCAGTAGCTTAAATCATTTTTCTGTATTTAGGCAGCAGTAGAGATGATAGTTTCATGATCAGTAGTTCATTATTTACTTGTTTTAAATAGCAGCACATTTTCATTCTTGTTCAAGCATTTCTTTCAATCACTAGTGTATTCTAAGACCTTCTGAAGTGTTAAGTTTTGGAAACCATTATAGAGAGTACATCATTGCCTTAAAAATTGTATCCATACTTTCCTTCTAAAGACTTAGGAATAGAATTTCATTCACACCAAGAGATAAACGGGATAAAAACCCCTAAAACAACATAAAAATAAAAAACAACAAAATTAAGAAATAGGTTATCTTGCACATATAGTGTGCCACACTTTATTAGCTTACGAATCCCGGATTGATAATTAATGTAGCAATTTAGGACACACTAAATTGACCAAACATTTTGGCGCCATTGCCGAGGAAGTGTAACTAGGTAGCCGATCTCTTACATAAAAAAAAAAAACAACAACAACAAGAGAAAGGAAAATTGATAAATTCTTGAAGTATGCTCTCCTCTTGCACCTAGTGTGATCTGGAGGATCAGAAAAGAGAGTTTTTAGTTTAATAATTTCTTGAGTATACTCTCTTCTTGCACCTAGTGTGATCTGGAAGATCAGAAAAATAATTATTTTCCCGACTTGAAAGAAAAATAAAAATAAAAAATGACATGCATAGAGCAAGAGATTCTAGGGGAAGGTTTATAGCTAGAGCTAAGAGTTTGATTTTCACAACTCCAGCTTCTTCAAGGCATAGACAAGATACACCTCCATCCACTCCCAGTCTTAGGATTCCTAGAATTCAAGGAGCAGCAGCTGAATTAGAAAATTCTCCCACGCTATCTATTAAATCTGATCTAGGAGAAGAATCTTTCTTCACTTTTACAGGGGAACATATTGTAATCAAAGAAGTAAAATCACCTGAAGAAGAGGAGGAAGAAACTCTCTCATGTCCACCCTTGATAGAAGAACTAGAAGATTCTGAGGAAACTATCATGACAGAGGAAGTAGTAGATGGATTTGGAGGTAGAGGTAGGGGAAGAGGAAATAATGGAGGCAACAATGGTGGAGGCAGAGGTAATAACGAAGGAAATAGAGAAGGAGATAACTCATTCAGATTCCCTATAGTTGATGAGGAAACTCATACAACAATGAAAAATATTTCACCATCTATCCTCCCAAAATTTCATGGGTTAAGAAGTGAGGATCCCAAGACATTTCTATTTGAGTTTGAAGTCTTGTGCCGAACTTATGATTATATGGAAGACTCTCAAAAACTAAAATTTTTTCCTTCAACATTGAAAGGAGCTGCTTTGAAATGGTTCATGGGATTAGTCACTCAACCTATTAGGACTTGGAATGATATGAAACAAACATTTTTGGATAGATACCTGGACTATTGCATGCCCACCAATCACAAGGATGAGGTATTCAAAATGATGCAAAAAGAAGATGAAAACTTGGAGGATTTACTTGAAAGATTTCAATACAACTTAAAGAGAGAAAAGGTGAGCAACTTAGATGAGGAAACTTTGAAAGCCCTTTTATTGAAATCCATTAGAGATGAATGGATAGATATTTTAAAAATGATGGGGAAGGGAGACATTTCTCAACTTCCACTTCGTGACATAGTAGAACTATACGTCCATCTCTCAAGAGGAAAATCTAAAATGGGAAAAGGACCTAGAGATCCTTCTCTTATTAGAGCAAACAAATCTGCAACTGGATCAGTAAGTAGGGCAGAGATTGGAAATATGCTTGATGAATTCAAAACTGATATTCTGGGAAGCCTTAGTGAACAACTAGACACCCTTAAAATACAAAACAAGTAGAAAACAAAAGCTGATACCTTGGCCATCTTTTGTCCAAAATCTAGGAAGAAACATCCTCTAAGGGAATGCCCCTTAGATGAAAAAGTTGTAGAAACATGTATGATTTGCTCGGAAAGTCATGAGACCAAGGATTGTCCTTCAATTCCTGGACTCAAAGCTGTCTTTTAAGAGGATCCAAATTCAGTAGAATCTCTCTGTTTTTCTTCAAGAAGACCTTGGCAGGGGCAACAAAATCAAGGGTTTAACAACCCTATGAACTTTTAGCCCCCGCAAAATTAGAATTCTTGGCAACAACCTTGGCCCCAACTTCAAAATCCATATCAATCATGGGCACAAGGAATACAGAATCCTTATGGGGGATTTGCTCAATTTTATCAATATCCTCCATCTTTTCAAAATCAACAAACTCCCCAGCTTCCAAATCAAAATCCACAACTTTCATTGCCATTTCCACAACAACAACCCCAACAAAATCCAAACCCTCAACTCATGCTTCCATTTCAACAAAAGACAAATCAATTACCAGCTCAGCCATTGCCAAATCCTAACAATTATAATCCTCACAATGCTTACATGATAAAAGGACAACAATTTCCTACCTATATGATTGTTCCTCTTAATGATGTACAACTCAGGTCTGGTAGAGTTTTAGAAAAACCTTCTATAGATGTTCAAGAGCAAGATACCTCTGAGAAGGATTCTCTTCAAATCAATAAAGGTTCTGAGGAATCATCTCTTTAAAACCCAAACATTCAAAAAGAAAAAGAAAAAGAGTCAACCCCCACAACTCCTATAGTTGAGCGACCTGCATCTTCATCTACACCTCCTTTACCTGAAAGATTACAAATTGACAAAGGGGTGGAGAAACAATCTTGTTGCTTGACTATGATTTTCTAGATGAATTAAAGAATGTCTGTATCAAGATTCCCTTGCTACAAGCCATCAGAGAGATTCCTATTCTAGCAAAAACAATAAAGGAGTTAAGTCTTAAAAGACCAGGAAGGAAACCAAGAGATACAAGAAGAATCCACCTAGTAGGAAAAATTGCAGATATCATGATGGGAAAAATTAAATGCAGAAGTATGTAGATCTAGGTAGTCCAATTATCAAGACACATATAAATGGGGTAGAAATTCCAAATACTTTGATTGACTTAGGGGCTACTATAAACATTATGAGTAGACAGACTATGGAACAACTTAAACTTCCTAATCTTCTCTTTACACCTACCTTACTGCAACTTGCAGACAGATCAATAATCAAACCAGATGGTGTATTAGAAGATATTTCAGTCTCCTTAGATTCTTGGGAATATCGAGTAGATTTTATGATTTTGACTCCCAAGAGTAATTTAGGAGGCCACCCACTCATCTTAGGAAGACCTTGGCTAGCCACAGCTGATGCTTTTATCAGTTGTAGGTCTGGGGATATGTATATTTCTGATGGTAATTCGACAAAGAAGTTCAATCTGTATCCTCCAGCAAAATCAATTACAGAAATAGGAGATAATGAGTGGATTGATGATGAGGATACTATACAACCTGTCTTTACCATTTCTGAGATCAGTGAAGATAGTCAAATTCTGAACACATTAGAAAATTTTGAAACATCTTCAGAATATGACCACACACAATTTCAGTTGGATTTTGACGTTGAGTATCTATCAACTAGACAAATGTCCCTTTTCTCTATGGAAGAGTTTGGTAGCTCCGCCATTGAGATCTTTCCAGGAAAAACATTGAATATCAACAAAAATTTGGAAAAATCACGACAGGAAGAGCTAACCAAACTCTTGCAAAAACATTCTATTGCATTTGCATGGGAGTATACCGATATGAAAGGTATTGATCCTAAGACTTGCATTCATCACATCTACATTGAGGAA
>APFE031019460.1:145621-164020 GCA_000404065.3 Pinus taeda
TTTAAAACAGGGCCAGATCTTGTGATCAGAAGATGTGTTAGGGAAGATGAAATGCCTGATATCCTCAAGGCATGTCATGATGAACCATGCGGCAGACACTTTGCTGACAAAAGGAAAGCCTAGAAAATCCTCTTTTTAGGATATCATTGGCCTTCCCTCTTCAAATATGCAAAACAATATGTCAAAAGGTGTGACAGCTGCCAAAGAGTAGGGAAACCTACCCTTTCAAATGAAATGCCATTGCAACCACAAGTACTCATTGAAACCTTTGAAAAATGGTCTTTAGATTTCATTGGACCTATTAATCTGCCATCTAAACAAAAGAAGTATATATTGGTATGTAATGATTATGTCACTAAATGGGTGGAAGCCAAAGCATTATTTTCTGCTACTGAAAATTCAGTTATTAGTTTTCTTTATGAGGATATTTTTACTCGCTTTGGTGTTCCAAGAGAAATTGTGACAGATCAAGGAAGTCAATTCACATCCAACTTGGTGGAGACGCTGATGGAAGAATACAAAATCAAGCACAAAAGATCTGCTCCTTACCATCCACAAGCAAATGGTCAAGTGGAGTCTACAAACAAAGTTCTTGAAAGCATCGTTACCAAAATTGTTCATCTACACAGAAGAGATTGGGTAGAAAGGCTTCCTGAAGCCTTATGGGCCTATAGAACTACATGGAGAAATATAATAGGACATTCTCCCTATGAACTTGTTTATGGGAAAGAAGTCCTGCTCCCCATTGAGTTCCAAGTCAAAACTTTCAAGATGGCAGTTCAGTTGGGAATGGATCTATCAGAAGCCCAAAAGCATAGAATAGAGCAATTGAATGAGCTAGATGAGATCAGACAAGAAGCAATCCTAAGAATTGATCTAGTTCAGTATCAAAGAGATAAGTGGCATGACAAATACATCAAAGATAAAAAGTTTCAAGAAGGAGACTGGGCATTGCTATTTGATTCCAAGTTTAAAGACTTCAAGGGTAAATTTCAGACTCATTAGCTTGGGCCATATGAGATTGACAAAGTCTTTAGCAATGGAGCTGTAAGAATCAAAACCATTGATGAATTTCAAACTCCTCTTATTGTGGATGGTCATCGATTAAAGATCTATCATGAGCCACTCTCAAAGGAGGAATTTGTCAAAATCTTTAAGGATAATTTTGCAATAAGGCTAGTGAAGAAGAATTCTTCTTCTCCACCAGCCTAGTCCTTGTTCTTTTTATGTTCTACAAAAAAAAAAAAAAAAAAATTGTATAAGCCTGAAAACCAATCACTGGTTGGTAGTCTTATACAGAAAATACAAGGCGAAAATTAGAACCTTCTGACGCCCTATATTTTCCAAAAAAAAATATATTCTCTCATTTTCATTCCACTCCACTTCATTCCATTCCATTCCATTTCATTCATTTCATTTTATTCCTCTAATAAAAGTTTTTTATGACCATTTTCATTCATTCATTCATCATTTATCCATCTCCATTCAGTTATATGATCATTGTGTCAGTTTCCGCAGCTGAATCCAGTTCCACAGCTACAAACTGATTCCGTGGCTAGTTGTGTTTTCGCAACTAGCACCCTGTCATTCAACATTGGCAGTCAGATGATAGTCAAAAATAATAGAAATAAAATACAGGTATGACCAAGGACATATTATGAAGACATGGGGTACCTAAAGGCATCAACAAGGAGCAACTGACCAAAGGTTAATAGACAACAAGTGGCAAAAATTCCAAGGTATGAGTAGAAATTTATTTCAAATAGCATTCAAAGCACATTTTTGCATAGTTATGAAACCATTGCTCCACTATATGCAATAATTGGCGTTGATAGCCTCCATAACCATTCCACGACCTCTAATTCCTCCACGAACCTTGCATTTATTTCTCAAATTGCCTCATGATCAAGCCTCCGGATTTAACTCGTGTTTGGCTGTACTTTGACACTCCACCTATAATTACGGGGACGTGGTCAATTTTATCATGGCTCTTCTTCGCCGCACAAATTCCGTAGCCATTTCATGAGCGTGTTTACGTCTACTCTGCGCCATCCAGTTTAAAATTCTGTCAGGTTCACTTCACTCCGCTACTATTTTATTGAAGCCATGGTTGCATTTCCACCTTGTTCACATCAGCCTCCGCGCCATTCCGTGAATTCACTCCCACCTACCTGTTCTCTTTTTTCTGCTCACACACACTGGTTTTCTCCGTAAACCCTATTCACCTCCGCTAAACCCTTCTCACACAGACGAGTTTTAAGAACAGAAGGAAGAAATGGGTCTGTTGCTGAGAATAGAACTGAAAGGGGCCAAATTCATGGAAGGGTACCCCCAAGTGAAAAACACACTGAAGAAGGCACGGTGGCTACGGTTCATTCAAAAGTTCAGAGGCTAAACTAAGGAGATTAAAAATGCTTTTGCGAAGTCTTTTAATGGCCTGGAGGTGGAAATTGGGGACCTCAAGTTTACAGTCACCGAGGCATCTATAGCAGCCGCTACAGAACTCCCACAGGAGGGAGAACGCTGGTTCAAGAACAAGAGCTTTGACGAGAAGGCTTGGAGGGTTATCCTACGCAATCTAGGTATGGATGTAACTATATTCAAAAGAGGAATCCTTGTCCATGCTTTAGAAGAGAAGTTGGCCAGTTTATTGTTGATTATTCAAAAGTTCATTACGTGTGAAGGCCATTTTGGATCAATGTATATGTATCATACTCGGTTGTTGATGAACTTTTTAGAAAATCAAGCCCTCAATCTACCTTACTTTTTATTGCTTAGCTTGAAAAAGATGTGCACAATATAGAATACATAGAACCCCACCTGTACCATCACGGGCTTGTGAAAATTTTAATTGAAGAACAGTTGAAGAAAGAAAAGGACACCTGGGAACAGTTTTTGGTGAGAAACTTCTTTCAAGATCCTCCTGAAATACCTGAGAGCAGTACAACAAGGAAGAGTAGGAGAAAGGAAACCAGTGTGAGAATTCAAGACACTCATAAAGAAGTCAATCAAGAAGAAAGGTTGTCTAAAAATAGGAAGGAAAGAACCAAGGATAAAAAGCAAAGAAAATTGAAAGGGAAAAGAAACATAGAGGATGTCTACCAATCACCAGAACCTTCCTTAGAAGAGGACCACCAAACACTGTCTGAAAGGCTAAGTCACCTTCAGGGACAATCAGCTGCAACCAGGAAGAAAGAAAAATAAAAACAAAGTATGGAGGAAGAGGGCACTAGCCCACAGCATTTAAGGAGAAGCAGTAGGCTTAGAGGAAAGTGGAGGAAAGCACAAACAAAAGGGCCCCATTTCATTGACTTAGGAGGGGGAACACCGAAATAACCTCCAGCTGGTCGTAGCCCACCTCATTCTCAGCCAAATATTGAAACCAGTCCTCCAGATGTTGACATAAGTCCTTCTCGGCCAGACTTTGAGATCATTCCTCCTCAACAAGATTTTGGGGACAGCCCAAGGAAAACTACACCCAAGGTAGACCCGAATCAGTAAGAGATGTATGATTATATATAATCCTTGGAGAAGATAGCCACAGGTCCAAGTACTTCATCTGCCAGCCTCACACGGCACAATAAGCTCTAATCCAATCATTGAAACAAGAAGTTTTTGAACGGGAGGTCTTAAATAGACATATTAAAAATGAAAATGAAGCATTGAAAGAACAAAGTCGATTGGATAAGATCATTCACGACAACACAATGTTGCACCTTGGGTTGTCGTAGAGAAAGAACAGGAAATTGAAGAAAAAGTGCAGGAGGTTAAGTAGAGCACTGATCAACCTCAAATTTAGATGCTTGATGAGGAAGCCCAGGATGTTAGCAGCACCAAGAAAGAGGAGAAGAGGGCTGGATGTACTGGCAGAGGTCTCAGAGCACATGAAGTAAAAAGAAGATGGTAAAAGTTTGGTTGCATGGGGACATGCAACACCTTCACAGTGTGGGTATGTTGAGCCCTGAACTTGCATCTCTCCTACACACTTTCCTAGACTTTTTCCATTCACCTGGACCTCCTAAGCTATCAACATCATTGCATATTAATCATAAAAGAGCATTTAAAGTGGTTTTTTAACTATGTTTTGTGTTTGCTGTTTGAACTAGATTTTTGCTCATTAGTTGTGGAATCCTGTCACTTTCCGTATCTGATTCAACTTCAGTAGCTCTTTTTTTTAAACTCTACGTTGCAGGTGTCACCAGGTAAAGCAAGCCACATGGGCAAGTTGGAAATGACGTGGACATGGATCAGGTCCTATGGCTCAAGCCGGATTCATCAAAGAAGGCTGTGGTCAAAGGTAGTCAAACATAGGAGTCCTATGGCAACAAGACTCTATTTTCAAACACGTGAAGACTTTCGTGGTTGTTCCTAGATCCCTGGGGACATATCGACACCTGTGGACTGCTCAACAAGGCGAATCCAACAGCCACCCTTGATAGATTTAATCATCATGACAACCATTATGCTAAATCCATGGACGTTGTCTTTTACGTGTCTCTGTTCACGTATTTTTATAGGAAAATAGTTATGTAACCTTTGTTATAAATAACACATTTCTATACGCATAGTAGTTAGTCTTTGCTTATGTAATTTCGTTGTTAAGAATTCACTGTGTCGTGACACTAGTTTTATTGTTGTAACTGTGTTTTGAGATATACAAGAAGAATATATTCTACATGATTGCGTGAACGTAATTTTAGATTAATAGCCTGTTGACTGAGGTCGTGCAGAGGGCCCCTGCACGCTGAGGTTTCTTTTCCATTGTTGTTGTATAGTCTTTATGCATCGTTTCCTTATTTTCACTGCACATGTTTTATAGTTATTCACCTGTGTATATATTTCTAACATTCCACTTTTGTTCATGATTTTACAAGCTATGTATAACGTTGATCAGTGTGTGCATGTTTCAAGATAGAGTAGGCAGCCCAGACATCTGCATATAATTTTCATAATAACTAGTGACATGGAATTAATCCTCTGTTGACTTTGCTTTTCTTAGTTTTTTTTAATTCCAGTTTTGTTTTGTGGATTTTAGTCTTGTTCATTTGCTTTGTTAAGTTAGTTTAGAAATCAACTTGCTCATGTCATTGATGGTTACCTCCGAAAGCCATAGCTAGACTAACTGGCGAGGGATCGAACTATGAATGTTGTGATTTGATTTTAGTTTACTTTTCTGCAATTAGATATTAGATTGCTCATGTCATTAACGGTTACCTCCGAAAGCCATAGCTAGACTAACTGGCGAGGGATCGAATTATGAATGTTGTGATTTTATTTTAGTTTACTTTTCTGCAATTAGATATTAGATTTCTCATGTCATTAACGGTTACCTCCAAAATCCATAGCTAGACTAACTGGCGAGGGAGCGAACTATGAATGATGTAATTTGATTTTAGTTTTACTTTCTTTGCAATCTTTGATTTCTTTGAGTGCAGTAGCTTAAATCATTTTTTTGTATTTAAGCAGCAACAGAGATGATAGTTTCATGATCAGTAGTTCATTATTTACTTGTTTTAAATAGCAACACATTTTCATTCTTGTTCAAGCATTTCTTTCAATCACTAGTGTATTCTAAGACCTTCTGAAGTGTTAAGTTTTGGAAACCATTATAGAGAGGACATCATTGCCTTAAAAAATGTATCCATACTTGCCTTCTAAAGACTTAGGAATAGAATTTCATTCACACTAGGAGATAAATGGGATAAAAACCCCCAAAACAACATAAAAATAAAAAACGACAAAAGTAAGAGATAGGTTATCTTGCACATATAGTGCGCCACACTTCATCAGCTTACGAATCCTAGATTGATAATTAATGTAGTAATTTAGGACACACTAAATTGACCAAACAGGTATCACGCTTTACTGTATGACAGTAAATTTCAGAAGTTTAAGGGAAAACTACAAATGCATTGGTTGGGGTTGTTCATAGTTGCGAAGATTAAAGATTCTGGGGTGGTGAAGCTACCGCAACTAGACGGGACAACGTTACTAGTATGGGTCAATGGCGTATGCCTAAAGCCTTTCCACAAGCCCACAGTCGCACCATCAAATTGAAGGGGTCTCGAAGACGAGCCCGCAAGTAGGTTTCAATCAATAATACAAAGTCAATCCATAATAAATGCATAGTGAGTCGCATGAGTTAGTAGCATATTCATTTACAGTCCATGTCTTTTTCATTGTTTCAAAAATAAAAAAATTAACACATGTCAATTTGGTTGCGGCAATAATACCATGTCACTGTAACCCACTTGTGGTTGGGGGGGATAGTCACACGTTCCACGAGTCTTTTCCGTCATACTACCGGTATTTTCATAAATAAGTAAGAAATAATACACATGTTAGAAAGAGATCCGTAAAATATTTTCCTGTTGGGGAATAAATTAGCTAATAATTAGCCACCATTATGGAAACTTTATTAACCATCTAGCCCACTCTTTCCTTCCCCGTGCTATGTCATACCAGTCAGATCGAGGTCAGCCAACGGTGGCATAACATGATTAAGCTACATAGAGAAAGTTTTCATAGTAATTAGTTACCAAGTCTAGTCAGACACATCATGTCAAGTTTGATCTACTTCATATGCATGGATACGCAGGGAGTTACAAGATATCAAACGCAGGTGATAGAAGAACTTCAAGTTCACTCTAAGAACCAACAACAACAGAGACGCAGAAAATATAAAACTCTGATAACGATTGTCTACCATAGATGCAAAAAGATGACAAAAGCAATTATCTCAATACCGAAGGACCGACTAGAGGAGAAATTTACAGTGTTAGAAAATCTGTATGGAAAGTATGACAAAGTAACATTAGTGGATAATGATCTCTCGGATTGTTTCCAATTTCCATCGTTGAAGCAAGAAGTATACACAGAGGAAGTCCCAAAAGGAGATGGAACCATGAAAAAAGAGGTTAAATAAGATTTCAGAAGCCTCCAGCGATCAACGATGATTAATCTCAGGAGCCTACTAGTTTTTGGCACACAATTGGCCACGATGCAATGCACAAATCTCCTAGCCAGTAGGATGCATGGGGGATCACTCTGGCTTGACAAAGAATACCTGATTCATGTCGATGATATCCAATGACTGACAGGACTATCTACAGGAGGAAATTAAATATCTAGAACATTCCAAGGAGAAACAAAGCAAGCAAAGAAGGAGGCTGACAAAGATTATTACGAACAATACAAGACCAAGCACGGGGCAAAGGCGTGAAGATTGATCCTATCACCCAGGATGAAATATGATTTGTATGCTACATAATAGCAGGGAAAACAATGAGCCATTTTACTAAGAATGAATGTACCTTGGATGCAATTTCAATTGCGGAACATTGCTGCAGAGGAGAGGTGCTTAACTAGCTGCCTTTTGTACTGAATGAAATTTTTGAAGCTTGTGAGGACATTTACAATAGAAGCACTAATTCCATATTTGGGTACATACTAATGACACTGGAAATGTGGAAATGGAAACCGTCAAAAATAAGGGACATGATGAAAATTTTAGATGATCAGTCTATAGCGCTCAAATACGAGCCATGGTGAGCTTTACGGGACCCCAGCAACAAACAAATCAATGAGGCAGCCTTTACTGACTAGTATGGAACTATGTTGATCACAATCAGGAAGACGGAGAGAATACCCAGACAATTGATGGATGAGTTTTCACAAGATATCTGGTTTGGGGTTACCCATGGGCACACATACCTCAGGCCAAGCAGCGTTCCATACCAAGATTGGTTCATGGTCTGGGATTGCGTGCACAATCACTGAGGGAAAATACAAATATTTATTTAAAGGAATGAGGCCACAACCGTCAACTGTAGAAGCAACAAGAAGCAACAGGCAGAGGATTATCTGGAGCCAATGGTTCTTCAAATGGAGAAATGGATGTCTTACCTCAAAAAAATGATTGCAAACTTCACTTAACACTCAAGTGAGGCAACACAATCCTAGATTTTCAAGGCTCTACTCTGTATAATCTGATAATCACAACTCCTCTAGTTGTAGCAATTCCAAAAATTAGCCCTCATGTACGATCAATACCAACAATCCCAAAGCCAAAACAGAAAAGGGGATTAAAAAGTCGATCACCAGGAAACCCAAGACAACTGCTACAATCCCAATTATCGACCTCACTGGCGAGGTTGGTCAATCAGTATCTACATCACCAATCGTTGAGGAAAATCCTTTGTCATCATCCATAGTCTCACTGGGGTCGCAGGATCCATCCCTACATACAACCTCCACCTCTGCAACCTTGTCTGAATCCATTCCCCCTAGTATGCGTGTGGCAACAGAAGAGATGGAAGTGGATTCCATGCAGAAGTACAGTGAGCCTCTCCAAGGCAATGGCACTTACACATCCTCGCTGATATCCCTAATTCTAGGGTCGGACCCACTACCAGGGGATGATCCAATAATGTCCACTTCGTAGTCAACAGGAATTGAGCATTACCATATTGCATTCCCTATAAATTTCCCGTTAATGCTAATCCAGTTATCATTCTGCCTACTCCTAATTTCACCCCATCTTTGCAGCCAGTAAACTCTCTCCCATACCATTTAGACAAGTCGATTTCCAACGGCCTACCCATTCAAATCAATTTTCTAGATCTGAACAAAATGCAGGCAAAGAATCTGCAACATTGGTCATTGAAAGAGCAGAAAAATTACATGATGACCTTGTCTGAGAACGTGAGCAGCAGAAAAGACAATTATAAGAGGTCACGGAAGAAAGGGATCAGCTCAGGAAAGCAAATATTGATCTACAGGCACAAATATATCAAGTTATAGATAAGTTTCGGTCACTTTGGCTGGCAATATCAGATGTTGTCATAGAAGCTCCCGAAGATATTACATCCTGCACATTGGTCAACTGTTGTGACCACATCCAGGTAGTGTGCTCCAGTATGGTATCCACGAATGCATACATGAAGAAAAAGTTGGAGACAGTCATATTAGTGTTGCATGATTCGACCGAGATATACCCCCACAAACAACAGACGAGAAGATTCGCACCATCGTCGCCACAAAATAATCACTAGTTGAAGCACTTGCATATGGGTTTGCCCTAATGGAGAAAGTGCATGACTGGTAGGGTAGCCTAGCCCTGAAGAATCAACCTATTTATCCTTTGTGAGAACAGCTCCAAATTTTAATTGTCAATAGCAATAGATGCACAAACTTCATTTGATTGTAGAAGATTGATGAAGAAATATCCACCATTCAAGCACAAGTCGAACAGATAGAGGAAGAATCAGCAAAAACTAAGAAAATCTGAGACCTCATACCTCCAGTCTACCAACATGTCCTTTCTCTAAAGGAGGTCTGCAACAATAGTGAAGAATACTGGAGCAAGCTACAAATTAGTAGGTTGATTCAGCTAACATCTAGCACAATAGAAGACTTCATCAATCAGGCTGACTCCATAGTGATTGAATGGAAAGCAACACTCAATGAATACAATAATTTCAGGCAAGAAACGACAATACTTGTTCCCGACTTGGGGCCTTTGTTTGGAAAAGGAGGCCAGCAGATGGTAGAAGAAGCAGTTGAAGTAGTAGCCCTTCAATAGATGGAAGAAGAAGCAGTGGAAACAATATCCCCTCAGAGGGAGGAACAGGAGAATCCACAAGCAGAAATACCCACAGAAACAAGAACATGACACACAACGCTGGAGATAGATTGACTCGGGGATGAGTAAAAGAACTATGGTAGGGGCTTGTTAGGGCCTTCATTTTGAATTTTGAAAGTTTTGAAGGTATGAAGAGGAAAAAATAGGTGGCGGGAGCAACGATCAAGTTGTGAAGAGGACAGCTGGGAAAGGAAGAAAGACCATGCAATTGAGGGGCAGTTGCGTCAAGGTGTCAGGAGCAAGAAGAAACAATCGAGCGAACAAGGAGGAGGAATGGAAGCAGTCGAGGTGAAAGACAGCCAAATGGAACTAGCAGTTTGAGCAGCATAGGAGTAGATAAAAGGAGAAGGCAGCATGAAGAAAGGGTTGATATCTGGTAGGAGTCAGAGGCATAGAGGAAGAGGATCCGATAACTGGAGCAGTTGCGAAGAGGTCAGAGTTGGGTGTGCTCTGAGATCTGAGGCATTCTATGGCCATGGTATTTTATGTATCTGATCATAGCTTTACATTGAATGTATGTTGTAATGAATCTTCTGATGGATTAATATAAATGAGTGAATGAACCAGTTGCATGGCATCATGTGTGTGTATTGCTATGATTTATGGCCCTGCTCAAAATTTTTCATCTTGATGGTCTTTCCTTGTATGAATATGATATCTACAATGATACAACGTTATGATGAATGTATGCTTTAATATGTGTATGGAATAATGTCTGAGTCATCCTTGATATCCCTTTGAATCCATCTTAGTTTCGGTCACGGCATGCCTCAGGTGAGATTTCTTACCCTTTGGGGTATGGTGAAAATGTCGACATTGTCCTAGACTACAATGGACCCTTGTTGGCCCCTTGTGCCTGAACCCAGGGTCTTTCTCTAATGACAATTTTGTGCCAACATGTTCCATGCAGTCTCAGTTTAGCTCTGTTGGTGTGATTTGTTCTACAATGCCTGATGTGTCCAGTAATGGTGAAAAGTAAGGCCAAAGTGGGTCCACATTGAACACAGGGTGTTGTCCAAGGAATGGGAGAATGTTGAGATCAAAATCATTGTCTCCCACATCCTTGGTGATGGTGTGAGTCATGTATCAAAGTGGTTTGAGTTTATGATGGGCTCCAGCAAGGCGCTCTTTCTGCAAATGTAACCAAACTTTTTCACCCACCTGAAATATTTGGGGCACTTGATGTTGATTATGTCTTGGTTTGTATTTAGCATTAGCTTTCCCTGGGATGTCATGAACCTACTGGCAGATGTGTTGAATGTGCTCAATAAACCTGGTGGCTTTATCAACTTTAGACTGAACATGAGAAAATTCTTCTTGTGTAGTTGCAAAAGGAAATTTGACATCAAGGCGACATAATGGTTGAAATCCTAGACCCACTTCAAAGGGATTGTTGCTAGTGGAGCTATGGAGAGATTTGTTATAGTTCTATTGCACATAGAGAAGAATCCCATCCCATTTCTATGGATGCTTAGAGTTTTACATTCATAGTATGTGCACAATCATCTTGTTGATGACCTCTATTTTGCCATCATTCTGGGGTTGGAATGTGGTGAGCTTAGTGTCCAACAATGACCAAAGGCTCAACCAAAATGCACTTAGGAACCTACTATCTCGATCTGATATAATAGTCTATGGGATTCCAAAATGTACCCACACTCGTTTAAAGAAGAGTCTGGTAGCGGCTTCAGCTATGATACTCTTCTTCCATGTAGCTAGTATGGGCATCTTAGAAAATATGTCGACGATCACAAATATATAGTTGTTGCCATCCTTGGTAGAAGGAAGGTCAGACATATATTCCATGGAGATGGACTCTCAAGGCTACCTAGGAGTAGGCAGAGGAGTATACAAGTCCTGCTTCTTAATAGTTGGCTTCGTGATGGCACAAACAGTGCAGGATCTGATGTAGTTTCAAACATCATGTCGGAGATTTGGCCAGAAAAAATATGTTTGTAGTATGGCCATAGTTATATCCACACCAAAGTATCCTACAACCCCACTGTAACATGCCTATTAAATCAGCTTGGCACGCTCTCTTGAAGGACACAAAGGTGGACCAGGTCGCATAATAATGCATCCTAGAGGTGAAAGTATGGAACTTTCTTGCCATCCACTAGCATCTAGTATGTGGGGGAGAAATATCGATCATTTCTATATAGTTTCAGCCATCCAAAGGTCTCATGGCCACAAGAGTTGAGAACAATGGTCAATGCTACAACTAGTGGTTGACTGAGGCAATCTACAACATGATTGGTGTTGTCCTTCTTGTATTTGGTATTCAAATGGAATTGTTGCAAATATGTTGACCACTTCTGATGGTGATCAATATGTGGATTCCCTTGGGTCTGTATAAACTGCAGGGGTCGGTGATTTGTGTCGATAACCACATCCCTCCCCATAACTTAATGTTTCCATTGTCTCCAATCCTACACGATAGAATACATATCCTTATCGTAGGTGGGTTATTTGCAAATCATGTCGGAAAATGTCTCACTATGATAGGCCATTGAAAACCCTTGCCGGGTGAGAACTACACCAACAACATAGTCAGAGGCGTTTGTCTCAATTTCAAATTGTTATTGTAGGTCTTGCAATGTGACAATTGGTGCGGCAAAGAGGCGGTGCTTCAGCTCAACAAATTCCTTTTGTTGGGACAGGGACCAACAAAACTTTGCTTTTGCTACACCCTTGGTAACTTGGCTAAAAGTCCAAGTGATATGAGAGAATCTCGACACGAACCTTTGATAAAAGATGGCAAGGCCCAAAAATCTACGAATCTTTGTTAGAGTGGTCGAGGTTGGCCCATACTGAATGACTTGGATGTTAGCTAGATCCACATGCGCACCTTGCTCGTCAATGATGTAACCCAACTATTAGACCTGGCCCATTCCAAAGGTGCATTTCTCCAAGTTGGTACATAGCTTGTGTTGCCGTAGGGTTTGAAGGACCTACCGAATGTGTTGGGAGTGCTTTTCCTAACTCTTGTTGAAGATGAGGATGTCGTCCAGATAGACAACCATAAATGAGTTGGTAAAGGGCCACAAAACGTCATCCATCATCCTCAAAAATGTTGCAAGGGTATTTGTCAATATGAAAGGCATGACCAACCACTCAAAAAGGCCCTCTTTGGATTTGAAGGTGATCTTCCATACATTCGTGGGTTCTATCGGAACCTGATGATGACTAGAATTTAAATCAATCTTGTTGAAATACTTGGCCCCTTTGAGTTGGTCAAGAAGATCATCAATCTATGGGATTGGATACTTGTTCATGACAGTGATTTTATTTAGTTCTCGATAATCAATGCAGAGTCTCCAAGTTCCATCCTTCTTTTGTACAAGTACAATCGAGCTCCAACAGGTGAGAAACTTGGTCAAATGTTCCCTTTTTGTAGCAACTCCTAGATTTGTTGCTTGATTTCTTCATTTTCCATAATAGAGTGACAATATATCGCCCCATTAGGTAGAGGTGATCCAGGAGTCATATCAATTGAATGCTTGACCTAACAATGTGAAGGTACCCCTGTGGGTGAGGATAAGATGCCCTTGTTTTCCTCCATGACCTTATACACTTGCTTTTGTTGCACGGTGGAACCCTTTGCGAGGGCCATGAATGTGGCCATGATCTTCCCCTTACTTTGAGACTAAATAAAAAAGAAAACAAATTTCCCAGTCTAGGAAATGATCTTACTACATTTCTTAGCAAAGATCAAAGAGATGGCATTAGGCGGGGCTACCTCTGGTATTTTATGTAACTTACTGTCCAAAGAAATAATTACAGCGCGAGGCCTTGACTCATACATAGCATGATGCTTCCACAAGTAGGGTTGTCCTAATAATACATCACAAACTTCAGGAGGAGAAACATCACACAATACCTCATCCATGAAGGGCCTTATGTTGTAGGGAAGGTGAAACTGCTAGCTAACGCGGAGATCTCGTCCTTGGTGAAGCCACCCAATTGTGTACGCATGTGGGTGTGGTGTGGTTGGTAGGCCCAAATTCTTCATGACATCTACTAAAATGAGGCTCTTTTGGCTCCCGCTATCGACAATGAATTACAATGGTGAAACCTTCACCCACATCTGTGAGTGGAAGAGACACTCCCCCTCCTTTGGATCTTCAGGCTTAATCTTCTGGATCTTGGTGGTGGCAACGATGACATTGGGCTCCGCATTAATATTCTGCTTCCCTTTTTCATTCCCCTTGTTGGGTTCTGACTCAGAGTCAGAACATGCATTTGACTCTAAAGCCTTCAACTCGACCACTAGCAAATGCTTGGCTTGACACTCACTTGTGTTGTGAGTGGGGCTCTTATGGAACTCACACCACTCTCTTATGTCCTTCTTTGTCTTCGTGGTGTTTTTATTTTCTTGTGGCTTTGACAGGTTTTCCTGGGTCACCCCACCTTGGTTTGGGGGCATCTTTCCCTTGCTTTGGATTCACTGATCCAAAGTTTCGCTTCTTCTTTCTAAATTTCTACTTGATCTTACCATCATATCGATAAGCAATTCCAAGTGAGGAGATGTCCAAGAACTCCATCTCATCCTAGATGTATTTTTGTAGACAACTTCGGTACTTGAGTACTAGATGCTAATCATAATCCTTGATACCCAACTTCGTGGGAAGGGTATGAAAGGTATTTGTGAACTCGAGCACATCTTGGTCCCTTCCCTACCGCAGTGTGGTCCATATTATGTACTTATCTTCATAGCTCCCATCAGGTTGATACTTCTCCTTGGTGGCATATCCTAAATAATTCCAAGTGGATGCAGCTGAAACAGTAAGGGTTCCCTCTCATCCCTCTATTCATGGTACGTTTCCCACCAATCCTTGACGTGGGGGGCGACTTTGAGGAGTGCAAAAGTAATATTTTCCCTATTGGAAAAACCATGAACCGAAAAATATCCTTCCAAAATATTTAAGCATTTGTCTATGGCATATGCATCTATCTGGCCTTCAAATATGGGAATTTCAATGTTGACTTGTACCTTACAAGGAGTGGCTGCTGGATGAAGATGAATTGCTTGTGGGAATCCATCGAAAGATTTGGGAAAATTTGTCCATCATCTCATTCCTTTTTCACTCGAGGGCTTCTTTGAACAATATTTTTATAGGATCTCCTGCTCCCTCGTCTCCCTTTTCTTCCACCATAAGAATTCGTCGAGGTCAGGTCTTTCAAAGGTTCAATCATTTCAAGCTCGACCTCCTTATACCCTGACCTCATTGGGGACATGCACAAAAAAACAGAGAAAGAGAAAACTGCTTTGATACCATTGATCCAGATTTATGCAAGAACAAAATGAAATAGAAATATAAACAACAACATAGAGATACAATGAAAACATAACTTTATTTCATTAATAACAAAGTATTGAAAATTGTTTACATGCATAAAGGAAATAAACAAGCTCAAGCGATAGTATCTTATCTCTGAGAAGAGATGTGGTGGCTACATGCCTTATGAACTATGTTACAATGAGGCTTGAAGACCTATTTATCATTAAGAAATAATGGAAAACCCTAAACATCTAAAAACCTAACCCTAGGAGATGTCGCGCCAAAACTATGAGCCCTGTTGGGGTAAATTGGTACATTAACATCCTAGGGTCATAACTTTGGCATACGATATTCATTTAATGCACACGATACCTCGTTAGAAATATCTATCTAAGGACTACAAATGTCCATCTATAAATGTTTTTCAAAAAAACATCATTTAGGGCCTCAAAACGACTCTAGAAGTTTAGGACCTGAAAATTTACCGAAAAATAGTAAAAATTTGCTATAGTTATAGAAATTGGAAGTAATATTGGTACAATGGTGATGGTCCAAATCGAATAGGTGGGTGGCCACCAATATCTACCTGGATCAGTCCTCCCCCCTTAGGAAGTAATTGTCCCCATTGTGTTTAGTGCCTCCATGAGATGGGGAAACTTCTGCAGAACTTGGTCCCTGGTAAGCCATTAGCTTTGGTGCAAGAGTTTGCCAGCTTTGATGACCCGATATAGTTGGATCTTTTGTTGGTGAGTGTTATTGATATATGTTTCCATGATCTGATTACTTGTGGTATGTTCTATGCAGTCTTGGTTTAACTCTATTGGTTTGATTTGTTTTGCAATGTCTGATGTGTCCAGTAATGGTGGAAAGTAAGGCTGAAGGAGGTCCACATTGAAAACGGGGTGTAGGCCAAGGAATGGGTAAATGTTGAGCTCAAAGTAATTGTCTCCCATAGCCTAGGTGATGGTGTAAGGCCCATATTGTAGTTATATGAGTTTATGATGGGCTCCAGCAAGGCACTCTTTCTGCAAATGTAACTAAATTTTGTCTCCCACCTGAATCTTATGGGGCACCCGATGTTGATCATGTCATTGTATTTGGCATTGGATTTCTCGAGCATTTCATGAACCTGTTGGTGGATGTGCTGAATGTGCTCAATAAACGTGGTGGCTTTATCAGATTTAGACAGAACATGGGAAGATTCTTCCTATGTAGTTGCAAAAGGAATTGCTACATGAAGGGGACATAATGGTTGAAATCCCAGGCCCATTTTAGATGCTTAGAGTTGTACATTCGTATTATGTGCACAATCATCTTGTTGAAGACCTTTGTATGGCCATCAGTTTGGGGGTGGAATGTAGTTGACTTGGTGAGCTAGGTGTCCAACAACGACCAATGACTCATATAAAACGCACTTAGGATCTTGCTATCTTGATCTGATATAATGGTCGGTGGGATCTTGAAATGTACCCACACTCATTCAAAGAATAGTCTGGCAGTGGCCTCAACTGTGATACTCTTCTTGCAGGAAGTTGGTATGGCCATCTTAGAAAATTTGTTGATGACCACAAATACATAGTCGTTGCCATGATTGGTAGAAGGAAGGCTAGAAATATAGTCCATGGAGATGGACTTCCAAGGCTCACTAGTAGTAGGAAGAGGAGTTTACAAGCCTTACTTCTTAATAGTTGAAGTGGTGATGGCACGAGTAGTGCAGGATCTGATGTATTTTCCAACATCCTATCAGAGATTTGTCCAATAAAAATACTTCTATTGAACGACCATAGTTTTATCCACACCAAAGTGTCATACGACCCAACTATAGTGCGCCTCCCAAATCAGCTCGACACGCTCATTTGAAGGAACAAAAAGGTGTCCTAGGTAGCATAATAATGCATCCTAGAGGTGGAAGTCTGGAACTTGCTATCCACCACTAGCATCTAGTATTTGGTGGAAAACTCTGGATCATTTTTATATAGTTCCGTCCATACAGAGGTCTCGTAACCACAAAAGTTGAGAATAATGGTCAGTGCTACATTGGTGGCCCACTAAGGCAATCTAAAACATGATTGGTGTTTCCCTTCTTGTATTTGATATTCAAATGGAATTTTTGCATGTATGTGGACCACTTCTGGTGATGATCATTCTGCAGCTTCCCTTGGGTCTGTATAAACTGTAGGGGTTGGTGATCTGTGTGGATGACCGTCTCCTTCTCCAGAATGTGATGTTTCCATTATCAGCAAGCCTACACGTTGGAATACATCTCCTTATCATAGCTGAGGTATTTCCAAATTATGTTGGAAAGTGTTTCACTGAGATAGGCCATGAGATACACTTGTTGGGTGAGAACCGCATCAATAGCATATTCATAGGTGTTTGTCTCAATTTCAAATTGTTGTTGCAGGTATGGAAATGTAAGAACTGTTGTTGAGAAGAGGTGGTGCTTTGGCTCAACAAATTCCTTTTGTTGGAACTCAGACCAAAAAAATTTGGCTTTCGCTCCGCCCTTGGTTACTTGACTCAAAAGCCATGTGATATGAGAAAATCCCAAAACAACCCTCTAATAAAAATTAGCAAGGCCCAAAAAGTTGTGAAGCTCTGTTAGAGTGGTCAAGCTGGCCAATCCTGAATGACTTAGATCTTAGCTGGATCCACATGCACACCTTTCTTGTTAATTATGTAACCCAGATATTGGACCTGGCCCATGCCAAAGGTACATTTCTCCAAGTTGGCACATAGTTTGTGCCACCGCAGGGTTTGAAGGACCTGCTGAATGTGTTGCAAGTGCTCTTCCCAACTCTTTTTGAAAATGAGGATGTCAACTAGATAGACAACCATAAACAAGTTGGTAAATGGTCACAAGATGTCATCCATAATTTGTGTCATGTGCCATGTAGTCTGGGTTTATCTAGGTTTGTGTGAGTTGTTCTACAATGTCTGATGTGTCCAGTAATGGTGGAAAGTAAGGTCGAAGGCGGTCCACATTGAACACGAGGTGCAAGCCAAGGAATGGGGGAGTGTTGAGATCAAAATTATTGTCTCTGACGACCTTGGTGATGGTGTAAGGCCCATATCAGAGTGTTCTAAGTTTATGATGGACTCCACCAAGGCGCTCTTTCTGCGTATGTAACTAAATTTTGTCGCCCACCAGTAACTTATGGGGCAACCAATGTTGATCATGTCATTGTTTTTATTTGGTATTGGCTTTCTCCAAGATGTCATGAACCTGTTAGTGTCGGTCTTGAAAGCCCTCCATCAGTGATCAATAAGATCTTTGCATTTGCATTAGTAGGTGTCTCATCAGTGTCAAATTTTGCATCCCATTAGGCATGCCATAAACCTGATGGAGGAGCTGGTCTTTGTGCCCCTCTTGGCTTTGCTGGATCAGGTCATATCAGTTATTACAGTTTTTCAAGCTTGTCTTGATGTGTCTTATTGTCAAATTCCTAGGTCTAGGGTTTTGGTCATTTGTCT